>JAZGTJ010007072.1:0-23600 GCA_036877575.1 Botia almorhae
GGGGGGTAAATTGCACAAATTGTACTTTCTTTTTGGCAACAATGAGGGGGGCTGTAGGTAGCAGCGCTGTAATTTTTCACAACAGACACTTAAATAATAAATCGATAAGCGGGAGTCTAATGTAGTTTGCTTAGTCAGTATGTTGAAACAGGGTCAGTGCGGGCCATTTTATTTTCTGTCTCTGCATTTCCGCTCTGTTTTTATTTCCATGTTGCTTTCCAATTGCACTCTATTGATGCTTGGTAATTGTTTTTACAAAAGCGCTCCGAACTCTGTAAGCCCGCATTTTATGACTTACTTTTTAACATATCAAAAGCTTCAACTGTGCATCTTAAAATCATCTGCTGTCACACAACAGAAAGTATCTGACATCTTTTGTGTTGATGTCAGAACATCTGCCAGCAGTTGGCCTTGGCCAGTTCCCTGGCCCCATTGTTCGTATTTCTGGGCAGACTTCTTCAAAGAAGATACTGTAGAGCTTACCATCATGCCGAACAAATGAAATCATTGGGGCGATGACTCATGTGCATTACTTTATAAGGTAAGAGTCAGTGCAGCCTATTCCCTGATCTCAGGTCAGTGTGCACAGTTCAACAGATCGGTATTGTTTCAGCTCGGTTGCATCTGTACTGGCCAGATTACAACAGTAGCTCTTACAAGGTTCACTGGCATGTCGACTCTGTTGTATTATCTGGCCCCGGGCAATGTGCACACATTCACATAGACACACGCATACACACATATGTACAAAGAAAAGTAAACAAATGTTGATTTGTGTACAAAGGCAAACAGAGAGAAAAACAAAGATAGGGCTTGAGTTCAGATGCGGCATTTTACAGGGCTTAAGGAGACATGCACAATCCTCATGGGCACAAACAATATGCAGTGGTTTACCTCTTACAGATGTGGACACACATACTCTCTCGCTCTCTGTCCTTCTCTCTCTCTCTCTGCCTGGCTCGTCTGCACTGTCTCATTAGTAAGTACAGTGGCCTCTGTGTTAGCTTCTCTGGCTGGCAGGACTGGGTCCTTGTCATGTTATCCCTGCATAATCTTCAGCTATAGACATCTGCAGAGCCGTACTGATTAAAACTGGCTGGCAGGAAACCGGTTCAATCCTCTTACTGCACTCACATTTCACCAGGCCAAATCAGTCGTGTTCTGAGCCGAACAACTCAACACGGCCTCTGCATTTACTGTAAAAATCTGACTTCCCTTCCCTTCTTTCTCTTTGTCTCACGCTGCCTTGCTATTTTAAAGTCAGCATGAGAAACATGAAGCTTTGTGTCTGTCACAGAGAAGTGAGATCTCCCAACAGTAACACAAACCACTTTGATATCTAAGTGCTGGGGCCAGAACACTCATACAAAATCAGAACTTCTTAAGGTCTGCTGGATCAGAATCATCACACCCTAATCCACTATAGTAACAGACACAATAAAGCAACTACAATAAGGAAATCGATTCTCATGCCTTACTGCATGTCTCATGGGGAAAATATACAATTAGATGCTAGCTGCGTTTTGGAAACTGGTTTCTTGCTTATCTAAGATGGTCCTAAGCTAATCTAAAGATGCCTTTACATGGCCGAGTTAAGGCTCCTCTGTCCCTGCTCAAAATTCTGTCTTAAAACAGAGTGCTGCAATGGAACCAGATTAAATTATGCTGCTCTGACCCACTTTAGCCTCTGGTGTCAAATGCAGTTCTGGTGTTGCCTTGATTTTGTGTAAATGAAATCATCAGACCAGCCTTGAACATTCCTGTTATGATAGAGCATATTTAGTTTCATATATAAAAGTACCATTTTTTATTTTTATTTATGATATATATTCATAGTTGCATATATAATATATATGCATATAGTTTTATATACACAATTGTAATTGCTATGTAAATGCATTTATGCCATCTCTGAGCAGAAACACACAGTCTGTAAAAATACACCTGAATGATACTGCTTTGCAGTGTAAATATGGCTTAAGATGGTCAAAGCTGGTCCAAGATGGTCCACTAGCTAGTGCACTATCTTAGATAGTGAAGCTAGTGCACTAGCTTAGATAGTGAAACACAGCTACCAGCTTAAGCTGTTTTTGTATTTCAGCAGGGAAGTAGATAAACTGCTCCTATTAAGATCAGATTAATCTGATTTCTTTATTGTGAGCGTTCATTCAGCTTGATGCCTGGAGACCAAAACCTCAGTGGGATTGAAGCATTAAGACAAAAATACAAGACAAGACAAAAATGTGTGTGTGTGTGTGTGTGTGTGTGTGTGAAATATTAAGCGGTGAAGCGTGGAGTCATGTCATACGCACAGAGATGTTCGATTCACAGGAGATGTGAACAGAACAGAGTCTTTTTCTGCAGAGGGTCTGCAATTCACAAGCTTCTAACAAGTGTGAAGAGTTGCAGCGAATCAATGGAATATGGATTGCGAGCGTAAGAGGACTACGGCAGTATATCGATATGAAGTGCTTCATTCCTCTTATGGCTCTACACAGACTTTTAAGAGCTCTGCAACATCAAAGGAAAAAACAAGCCATCAAGAGTAATGTGGACCAACAGACTGTGAAACAGAGCAAAACATCAACATCTGAGGGAAGATGAAAGTATGAGGAAAATATAAAGCCATCGTGGTAAACGCGAGTTGGCGAAAGATATACATTGCGCTTTTCCATGTTATTTTCAAGGCATCTTTAAGCCACTCGGAGAGGGAATGTCTTCACAGAGATTCTGTTTCCATGAAAGCCACATTGCTCCTTTGCGTTGTGGTAAACTGCAATATTTCCATGAATGCTCCAACTGGAGCCCTGTTTAGACAGGGTTAAATCTCCCTGAGGAGGTCAGGTAATTTTGTGTTTTACGCATATACTTTGTGATTGTACTGTATGTCTGTCCAAATTGAATACATCTGTGTTTTTCTGACACAACCTCTGTGAAAATTAGGAAGCAAATCACCTTCTGTTTTGCAGCTAACTCAGGATTCCACTGAGAGATCCTGTCTGAATGGCTGATATTGCTGTATATTAGTTTTTCCCACATGCGTCTTATCATAAATCATGTCCCAGCTAACAATTTAAGGTTGTAAGAACATTTCTGTAATGTTTCCATTAAGTAACTTTAAAACAAATAATTTTGATCAATAAATATAATGATCAAAACATCCAGTTTTTTAGAGGTTATATCAGTGTTATTGCTGGGTTCGTTCCCTGTTAGCTGGGGTATTGTTGAATTCATTTACAGACTCAATTTCATACATTTCTCCAAAACAATTTACAGTGCGTTCAATAACCAGGTAGTTCATGTACTGCTAGCACCCATCTTGTGTAAAAAGAGAATTAAGAATTAATTCCTTCACTTTAATAATATACATACTTTTACATCACAAACAATGTAAGTCTTTCTTATTTTATTCAAAGCATAACACACATACCTACACATTCAAATCAGTATGTTAAGTCACATACAGCCTTTATTAATAATTGTTACTAATTCCATCAGAATAGTGCTTAGGTCAGTGCTGATTTGGTCAACACTTTTCTCCTATAGGAAAACAGCCTGGGAAATGCTGACTTGCAATGACTGGTAGCTTCACCATCTAGATGAATCCAAAAGCTTTACAAATAAAAAAAGACACTTTTAAGTGAACTAGGACATAAAGTAGCACACACTTCATGACTTTGTTTTTCTTTCGGTGGCCAGTTGTATGAGGGTACAGTAGAACACTGACGCACTGTATTTGTTAAATATTTGTGATTTAATTTACTATGAACTGCTATTCGCTGTTGTTACTTTGAAATGAAATTTGCTTCTGTCCCTTTGAAACCTGACACACTTCTACAATACAATGTCTGCTGGACAGAGTGAGGACTGAGGCCCCCGGAGCAAAGAACATGGCAAACGCCTTTCATTATGATTGCAATCTAGATCTATAAAGTGGGGCTCCAGATGCCTCTCTGTTATTTTCAGGCCCTCTGGCTCCAGCTTCCAAAGGCTGGAACGCATTCAATTCTATTCATAAATGTAAGATCATCACACAGTTGACAAATATAGAACAGATTTGTATTATTTAAATGCAACCTGGGAGAAGGGAAGAAAGACAGCGAGCGAATGAAATTACAGAGAAAATATGCAAATTGTGTAAGAAGATTAAGAAGATGAACAGGGGCTGGTGTACGTGGAGCAGAGGGCTTATGACGGGGATCAGAGGAAACCTGAGGAAAGGTGAAGGAGAAACAAACAAGAGAAATGAGAGAAAAGAGAAGCTTGAAGTAGGTGAGATGTGATGGGGGCAGCATGCCGAAAAGAACTCAAGCAAGGGGCAAAAGCAAACTGACTGCATAAAGAACAATAAAGAAAGAAAACAAAAAGGGCTGAGAAGGGTTACGGGAAACAGACAAGTCAATAAAAGTAACGACTTCTGAGGTTTCAGAAGCGTCTTTGTGGAAAAAAGAAAAAAGTGGGCCAAAATAAGGCAAAAATATTTCACGTTGTCCGCTGTACTTGTTCTCATAATGAAACATTAATGAATCCTCTTTGAGTCTTCACAATTAACTGCAATTAATTATGTGCTGTCAATATGTCGCTTTCGGAGCAAAAATGTAATGCAATTTCTGCGCTTGACTGCTTCCACTTCATCTTTTTTTTTGGTATCACTCCATAAATAAACCCAATGTGTTCCTCTTATTGTTTGAGTTTAGTAAATAAATAAATAGGCGCTTGTAAGGCAGCGTCTCACTGAAGCAGCTATCTTGTCAGAGCAAAGCATCTCGTTTAGGCGTAAAGTTTCATTACAGCAGTGCTTCAGTGGAACAGATCGGATGGGAAGATAACAGTTCAAAAGAACTGCAGGAAGGCAAGAACAGAAGGCTAATCTGGAACGCAAAAGGCTGCAGAAAACATTTCTGATTTATTAAGGAAGAGGTTTAACATCTCCAGCTGCATAATCAGACAATTCGGGTAAGTGATTTGTATATTAAGTTTAATTATAGATGGTTATATAGAGGTTTGAATTTTAACTGTTTTCCTACCAAGCATGAATGTCAAATAGGCTGGGCTATTTAAATAGATCAAGATTTTATTAAATGTGTGCTGGCCGCACTCACTGTTAAGTGCTAAAATATTCTAACTTTAACGCTCTATTAAAAGTGCTGTGATTTTTGTAAAACATAAAATGTTTCTACTATACCTGACGCATATTACTAATTCTGGTATTCTGTGATCTTAGTTTCAGCTGAGAACACTTTCAGCCAACCAGAAAACTGGCCAATCAGAATTGCTCTTTAGTGGTCACCCAGCTAACGATTTTAGGTTGTAAGAACATTTCCCCAAAGTTTCCATTTAGTAACAAAAACGTTTAAATTGTTATTTAAAAATTTCTAGGAACACTGAAAACTTCAGTAATGTTTATAAAAGGTTCCAAGTAAGAAATGTTCTTTGATATATGAGATATAACATTACAGACATTACTCCAAGTTCTACAAATGTTACTGCAAGAACATTTTAAAAATCTTTAAAAGAGAACATTAGCCAATATTCTAAGAATGTTCCTTGTTAGCTGGGCAATTATTTGGCACATTTGAGTTTGCTGACACTGGATGGTTCTCGGTACTTTAATTAGATGCATCCTCGTTTCCTCACTCCTTCGTCCTCCAACCTGTGACCTGGAAACTGATCGAACTCAGCCACCCTGAAGGACATCTCAGTTCTCTAATTGCACCATGAGGAAGTGAGGAATGAGGAGTGAAGAAGCTTGCTGAGGAGTCATGAGTGAGGACACACAGCTGTATGCTTCCCTCGCATCCTAAGGGGGTGGAGCTAAGACACGAGGAGAGGACGCGAGGAAAGGAAATGAGGATGCACAAATAAGAAATGACAAACGCCCATTCAGTGGGAATTTGTAGAGGGGGAGCATGTGGTTAAAGTAAAAAATAATGAAAGTTAACAAAAGTCATGAGAAACATATCCCGGTTAAAAATGAAAGAAATTGGAATTGTTACATAATTGTTACATAAAGAAATTAAAGCCTAAATTTAGAACCATAAAGTAATGAACCATTAGAACCATGTAAATAATATATATATAATGTGTAATATTATATTATTTAAATATGTAATACTTAAATTTTTTTTAGTTGTTTTGTTTTTTTAAAAACACACAAGGAATTTGTCCTGGTGCACAGCTTTTGGAGCACAGAAGACAAAAAAAATTTAATAAATGAATAAAATAAAAATATATAAATACACAATTCACAAAAACATGTATTTAGAGAATAGACAAAATATAAGGAATATGTATATGAAATATGATGCGCTGACAGCACATCAGAACATTTGTATTTGGTATTACAATGAAATCAGTTCTTTGTGAGATCCACCCCGCTTAGAAAACTGCTGCAAGATATGTGTGCGGTTTGTGTGGAAAGAGCATTGTATCCTGGGTAAAAAATGTGTCCCAGCGCAACCTTGAGTCAAGCAGCTATCTGTGAGAATCAAACAGAGAGCATTCAGGCTTGCCACACTGTGTAAGAAATCCCAATTCTACACCTTCCACATTGGGAAGTTTGGAGAAACGGGCTACCTATAAACCTGCAAGATTACTGTGACAGACCAGAGTTTGTCTCTGCAACAGCACAACAGAATGGAAATGTAGCGGTTCTTTAGTCAAGAGTGTATTTCATATTCCAGTTCTATTACTCTCCGTGGTAATACATTATTGACTATAGCGTAATGCTGCATGCTACAGGTCACGGCCTGTGGGTTGATCAAAGAGATCTCCAGGCCCAGCAGAGTTTCCCCATGTCAATCATGCGTATTTTTCCCTTTTCAAATGTCTTCTGTGAACATCAATGAATTTCACTGCAAATGAAGAGTTCCACTATATTCACTATAGTCATATAAATTAACTGCTGTTTAATTAAACATCATTTGTCGGAGTTTGCTTTTGTAGGCATGGCACTAGACGAATCTACGGCATGTTCAAAGCAACTGCCTTAAAACTACAACACTGTGCAAACGTCTTATTAGATTATGTGCATTAGATGCTTCACTAAGTTCTAATCATTGAGTCAGTCTGCGATTAGATGAAGAAACTAAATCCATAAGAACTGTAGGAACATATCCAAGACGCTTGGAAGAACCTACCTGCAGCGTAACCTTGTCGTGCAAGTATACCGACAACAAAAGCTGTTTTAAAGGCAGGGGTGGTTGCACCAAATATTGATATAATATAGTTACACTTATTCATTTAGCAGATGCTTTTATCCAAAGCGACTTACAGTTGAGAGAGCATTGAATATTATACTGTTAGAGTCTACAAGCCTAGTCTACAAAGCTACATTTACAAGTAGGAATATTTCTGATGTTAGCTGACAGAAGTTAGTTGAGAAATAAAATCTATTCATAGCATTACTTTCATAAACATCCTCACTTTCCGTGTACCTAAAAGTTTTTACAGGAGCGTAGCTTCCAGGTAGGTTGTTCAAAGCATCTTGGAGATGTGCCTAAGACCTGCAGAGTACTGTTTGTCTATGTTGAAGGTCAAAAGCTCCTCAGCAAAATGATGAATTCAAGAGTACTCAAAACAGCTTATGATGACACAATGTCAAAGCATAGAACTTCATAGAACCTTCTGGAATGATCCCGTTTTCCAAACGGTTTTAAGTAGCCTGTGGGGGAAAATCTAAATAATGGTTAAAATGAGGGCTGGTTTCAAAAGCAATGGAAAGAAAACATTGCCAGCTTGACGTGCCAGGTTGTGCTTTCCTCAAGCTGTTTCTAAATTTTCCCGGCTAAAATGCTATTTGTTTGTTTTTCGTCTTTTCATTAGTCACTACAGTTTCCAGTTTCCAGACAAAAATGTGTAAAGCAAAGTGCTAATCAGCTAACTGCCAAACAATCATATTATGGCTGTAATACCAGGATGTTTATCAAGGATCACCATTAAGTTCATTTATGTACTCACTTTGTATTCATTTCAGAAACCAAGTGTCTACTGCAATACATCACCCAAAAGTTGCAGCATGTGTTCAAAGTAGTTTGTTGTCTGTTTCTTTCATGTTTGATTCATTAATGTGGATATGCACGACAAATCCTTGAACTAAGTACAGGCAATTGAGTCAGTTTGCCCTGTGGGCTTGTGTCTTTATTTTGCCTTTTCAGAGGTCTTTTAAGTATTATTGCGATTGCGAAAACACTAAATACTTTGTAAATTTATCTCTTAAATCTGTAATTGGAAATAGCAAATTTCTCATGGCTTATCTTCAAGCTGGAAAAGTGCATATAATCGCTGCATACACAAGTCAAATATAATTCCAATTAGTATCGTTACCTCCTTCAAAAAGAAACTGTGTCCAAATAAATTGTTGTTAATTATACCCATAGAGAATATGTCTTGGATAACTTGTAATTAAAGAAGCTAATTAATTCTGCTTTTTATTTCTCCACTCCTTCTCCTTTAAAGTGAGGTGGAAAAACTCAAAATGAGTTGGACGGACATTCTGCCAGATCCATCAAAAATACCATCTATTAAAACATGACGGGGATTCAGGCTTTCAAGATGGCTGCCTAATAAATCCCATGTTAGCGTGCCACCCTATGCTTGTTTAAAAGTGAGAAACAGTTTTGATGAAGAAATACAGATGAAAAGGTCAAGTCACACCCAAGCAATCATTCTGAGTGTCGTGGGACTTCATGCCCTTGTTTTCTCACTGCTGTCACTGCCTTTTTTCTATACTGCCAAGCGTTGGACAGTCTTAGGCCCTGTCTGTCTCAAATGGCACACTTGTGCCCATAGACACACACTGTAAATGAAAAGCTGTAACTTAAGTCATTTGAGTTAAAAATAACAGAGATTCTAGTAACTGGTTCAGACTGAGTTAACTTGTAGTTATTACAGCTTTTAGAAATACTTCAGTAAAATATCTAATGCGTTTCATTTTCATTATTTTACTTTTGGATACACTGGCAAACAAGACAAAAGATAAACTAGTCTAATACTAATATTTAGAAATCCACTTGGATATGTATGAAGTATTAAGCATTCATAATTTGTGATTGCTAAAATAATGCTGTGTCCCAATAATCACAATTAATGAATAAATAACTGCTGTTCCTTACTACGCAGAAGATGCTTTCTCAGTCACTTGATACTTCTGAATCGATGCACACTTCATCTACAGGTACACTCCGTTTACTTGCTCCCTCACAAGTGGATTTGGACATGGGCGGGACTTTTGGGTTTAAGCCACGCATGTTTTTAAACTTTATCTTAAATTTCATGTCAGATCATTTTGGTCACAGTTAAAGCAATTGCAGTCTGCTTAACAAACCAGGCAGTAATGTAACGTGCAACAAATTGCAGTTTATTCTGCAATTTAAATTTAAAAATAATTTAAATTTAAAATTAAACACACGCTTGTTGGACATGATGATCCGCGTGATCGTTTGCGCTTCTTGTTTCTTGTTTAAAAACTGTTTAATTGAAAATCAAGCCAGTTGCAAACTTTTATAAATCCAACATTTTTAAACCTCGAAAGCACTTATTTAAATAGCCGGCTAACTTATAAATAAAAGCAATAGCCGTAATGTCACCATAATGTCACCATTATACAACATACAGAGGACTACGGAAAACCTAAAGGGACAAACATCATTATTTCCTTTCAAGCAGTTTGTTGCACGGTAATCTTTAATCTTCATCTCTAGAAATATTAAAAGATTTAATTTAAAAAATAAACATTGTATACAACTTTCAACGTGTTTATGTATATTATATTGCATTATATTTATGTATTAAAAATCATATGTGTTCAGAAGTCTGGGCTAAGCCCTGAACATCCACTGACTCTAACTGCCCCTGGATTTCGGAGCGCCAAGCTATTTTAATCTGCCGTACTTCATTCACAAGCAGGTGCATTTACATTCACCACAGTCACGTCTGGAATGTGTGTCAATCCACTCCTGAGATTTCAGTGTTTGTATTGCTATATCCGCCTCTAATGCATCTTGGAGGGCATTTACACTCGGTCTGTTTTTATGATAAGCAAAAATACGTGAAGTGACCGAGTCTAAATGCCCCCAGAGCAAACCGAAACAATCAACAAAAGTCAATTTTGGCAACGCTCCTAAAACCAAAAATGTGCCACTGGAATAAATCACCGAGCAACTTTGGAATAAAGTGTGTCATTTTCAGCAGCATATTATTGATGGGGAGATTCTACTATACAAAAACCACATTGATTTTCATTTCCCATTCAAAGAGAGAGAATAGAGTAGAAAAACGCAGCGATGCACATTCTTCCTGCTCTCTGTGTGGCACAAAGAATAGCCGACGGAATGAGTGTTATTAAAATGAGAAAGAGGGAAAGACGCACAGGTTGTTTCATGAGGGAAGCTTATTCAGTTAATGGTCTTGCGAGGTATCCACCATATGCTTTTTCTTCGGTGTTGAAGAAAAAATCTGTGTTGTCCACGCTCAGAAAGAGCAGACACGCAGGGAGTATTGATATGCTAATGTTGCTCCTCATTAGCTGCAATTAATTAGAACTGGACGACTGAGCGCTGGTGTGTTACCCTGCCGTGCTGTTTATCTGGAAATACGATACACTGCAGCGTGATGCACAGAAGAGAGTATGAGAGTGAAGGGATGACGTGAGAGTATGAAATGTCAGGGCGCCCGACCTTGATGAGGAGTCGCATCATGACACCATTAGGAAACAAAGAGACAAACGGTTTTGTCTGAAGTGAGAGAGTGAAAGAGGAGTTTTGGAAAGAAGGGTTTAAAGAAAAGGGAAGATGATGATTGTTTTGACATAATGTATTGTTCTGAGAAAGCTGGCATTAATTATAATAAATGTGAAGACTGTAAAAATTATACAGGATTCTTTCTCTCAAGGAAAGAACGTTTCTTTATGCTTTTCTTTTCTTTTGTGTCTCTTTCGTTGTCAGCCCTACTTTCTCAATCTACTCTGGCCTTTGGGAGCACAACACAATATGACAACACAATATAATTAGCCCACAACATAATAGAATTAGCTCACAACCCTTGCAGAGCAAAAGGTTGTAAGGTGTGTTCTGTACACAAAAATACAACTGAGAAAGAAGAGATGCCCGGGGTGCTTGTGTATCACATCTTATAAGACTGGACTGACACTGACCTACTTGAATAGAGAAGAACAGAGAGAATAAATTTAAAAATTACCTGGCACTGCATCCTGAAATGAAAGACTGACAATCATAAACGTGTTATCACTACATTATTACACATTGCTCTGAAATACTTAATTCTGATTGGTCAAAAAGTGGCACAAACATTTTTGTATAATGACCTTCTAAAACCTTTCTGTACAAAGCTGTGCAAGTTGCATGTCTCCTGAATCATTTGCCGGCCTCCTTCTGCTGACATGACCTTAAATCAATATTTCATGTCTGTTTTTATTTATTAAGTGATAAAAACCAGCTGATTGTACATTGTCCCTTGTTTACTTTATATTCATCACCCTGCTTTTGATTTTGATGTCCGGTTTGATTCTGCATTTCCTGTGTCTCTAACAACCTGTTCTGTACAGAGAGCAGATGAGAGAAAGGTTGAGAATGCTGACTCATGAAGCTGATCTCAGAACAGAGAGATGCAGGTGATGATGACAGAGGCTGTCAAAGCAACAAATCCCACGACTGCAGACTGGCAGCCACACCCCAAGGGCTTCCTCTGTCTGTTTGAACCTCTGTGCTCATACCTCTCTCACTCCTCATCTCCACATTGCTCTCTTATTCTTTTGGTTATTTTCTCTTCCCATTATTCAAACTGTTTTACAACATGACATGGCCTATCTTTGGTGCAGCTTTTTCAAGCACAAACGGTTGATAATCACTCGGCATCCTCTGCCATCTTTTCAAATGTCCACATAAAAGGTATCTTTCATCCCAATTTTCCCCGTCTGCACAGAATGTATAAATTTACACACAGCTTTCTGCTGTGTCATTTGATCGTGTTAAATCCTCATCATGATGATAATCAGTCCCTGTCGCTTGCGCCCCTGCACCCCTGTAATTGGAATTCAGGGTTATCAGACCAAAATGTGCCTATCAAGGGTGTAAGAGTATTAACTGATTAAAAAGCCACAGAACAACATATATATGCAAACAAAAAGCCTTCGTTTGTTTGAGGCAGATGGTTGTTCTCCATAAAGCGCATTGACATGCAACTGAGGCACATTTCGATTTTCGAAGATTCTTTTGCTAATTTCCTTCCTGCACAGCATTCATTTACTTTATCTTCAAACTCAGAGGGACACTCAGTGTGTGAGTTTTATCAGAAACACATCTTAACCTCTTATCTAGTTTAATAACTTTGTATTGCCACCAACTAAATGAATCACTTTAATGGAATAAATAATGTTAGCGGGGGCGTATCGTAATGGGATAAGGTAGCATTACATTAGCAATAGAATATGATGGGCATAAGACCCTGTGTGATTTTAACACTCACAATAATGTAAATAAGCTATAATTTTATGCTATAATACAAATATTGTTTTGCATTTATATAATATAATTTGCTATGATTGCACTTACCACAGAAGATAGTTTTTATATCGTTTTAATATTCATATATATTTTAAAATATATTTTTATACTATCAGAATGAATAAACAAATTCAACTTTCAAAGCATAACAAAAAATGTTTCTGGAAAAAAATTACATACCCTGCCTTTAATGTAATTTCACTGTAACAGCGTCTTGCACAAACATAAAAATAATGTTTTGAAATACACATTTACGTGACCAGTGGAAGCAGGAAGGTCACACCGGTTTGGTTGCAGGTTCATCTGGCCAAATGTTCCTCAGAATGTTTAATTTCTTATACAGGCATTATTACTGATTTACTTCAATGCATTAATAATCAGTGAAGGACAAACTAACAAAGACAATATACAGGATGAACCTATATATATATGAAGGTGATAAATGAAAAACCTTTTGTCCACTCTGCACTCAAAACCTATAGGAATTTTAATTGCAAAAATACCACAACATTAAAACACGACTACAGACCAAATAACTTAAAAGATGGAGAAATACGATATTACAATTATACAATCACGCCTAGATTGTATAGACTTTGAAAAACAAAAGTTCAGGGCCTCTGTGCTGGGGTTCAGTTTTGACTGTCAAACGCAGCCAGCTGACTTAAACAATCAACAAGGTGAAAGAAAACAAACTCATGTTTCTCCTCTCGGTTCCATTGGTTTCATTTAACTCCTGTGGATCGTGTAGGTGGAAGAGAGGCGTAAAAAGAATTCCCCCTTGAGTCCCGCGGCAGCTCGCTGTGTTTCCTTGATAAGTGGGAGGATAATAAGGCACCGAGTGGACACGGATTTCATTTCACATTTTATTGAACACATCCACACATGTGGGAGAAGGGTGCAAGGCGATAGATATAAATTTATTACGGCCAATAAGAGCAGTCATGGGGCGCGAGGGGCAGATTAGTGGGTCCTCTTGTCATGGTGGGTGAACGCGTACCTTGCAAAAGATCTCAGCTATCTGAAGCGATGGGGTCAAGTGTGAAAGGGCCACTCTCATGTAATCCTCATAGAGGATTTGCTATGAGTCGTCAAAAGAAGGGGACAGAAATTTTCTGTAATTCCAGTAAGGAATGTTTAGGAACAGTTTATTAGTAATCATTGGCTTCTGTTTTTAGGAGACTTGCATGTTTTGGATGCAAATGAAGGGGACGGAAATTTTCTGTAATTCCAATACGGAATGTTTAGGAATAGTTAATTAGGAATCATTGGCTCCTGTTTTTAGGAGACTGGTATGTTTTGGATGCAGGTTGATCAGTTACTTTCACCAGACCAGTATCCTGTAGCAGCATGGAAGTTAATGTTGTTCTAAGATGGTCTTTTAAACAAAGCCTACCAAGATAATCATATGTTCTTCATATAGGGCTCAGGAAACAGCCATAAATAGTGGTTTTATCAAAGTCCCTTTAAGGAAGTCTCAGCACTTGGTGGCCATCTTTGCAGCACCTTCGAGCAGCTATTTCAGTGAACAAGACCGAGTCCTACCTACTTGAATGAGGGAGGACAAATATCTCTTAAATCGCTGGCTTAGGTCACAGTTAAAAAATGGATTTCCGACCAGCTATTATTAAATCTGTTTATTAATCTCAGATTGCACTATTAAAACAAGGTTTTTTTTTCAAATAGTTTCAGGTACTGCATACATACAAACATTGTCAAGTCCCTCACAACATTCTATAGAGAGCCCCTCCCCCAGAGAATGTTACTGTTTAGTGACTTACCATTGGCTCTTTCTACTAGTAGGCGGGACTTTGGCTAGAGCAGCCAAATTGAGTGTTGCAGCGGCATCTTGTTAAATCTATAACCTTTGGTTTTACATATATAACATATAGTTATATAGCTATATGTTATATATAGCTATATAATCCTTTAAATATTTGTCAGATTTAAAACTCGATAAGAACATAGTATAAATTCTCTTTTCTTATTCTAAAACTCTCTGATGCCCTTTATTGCCCAACTGAATATCATTGTTAAGGTTTCTTAAATTAATCGTGGCCTACTTATTTTTAATTAAAGTTGCATTTGTGTGGTTTAAGAACACACCAGAGATGAGGCGAGTTCAGAAGACGTCCTAATTAAGTCGTGTTTTATACAGATGAAGCGACTTGACTATCATTGAAGACGCACACTTGAGCTCCGAGCAGTCCAGTGTGCAACTGGGACTGCTTTATACACCTTCAGGGGCTTTCACAGCAAATAACACACAGCTGATGGTAGCAGTGAAGGCTAAATTGAGAATCTTTCTCTCTCTTCACTGCTCAGAATTTCTACAGAGCTGATGCTTGGAGACTTATTTAATGGATTTTAAAAACACGTTATTTATTTTGGGTATGAAAGACAAGGGATGTTTGTTTTGCAATCTTACACCTTAAAATAAGCTTTAGGAACAAGAGCATTTTTAGATACAAACCCCCCAAATCTTGGAACATCTTTGGCGCCCCCTGGCGTTTAAAAAAGCTTTATATTCTCTAAAAGGGACCGTTACGATGGATATTTGCTGTTTACTAGTTCCGCCGGTACCTTCACTAGAACCTATATTTTACATCAATTCAACTAAATGTGCTATTTCAATACATATTATATCAACATATAAATGATACGTTCGCATTGCTTGTGTGTTTTAAGGTCTATATAATTATTAGACTTTTTAATGATTAATTATTAACTTTATTATTTTGTAAATTAGAATTGTATAGAAACTAATCTTTGCTGTAGAAGGATTACTTGTTATTTGGTCTTTTTTCGGGAAATGTTATAATAAAAATAGTGAAAGTTGAGTCTCATGATTAACCCACAGTACCTGGAACAGAATCCTCTTTGATATTACTAGCCCACATGCATTACCATTAGTCTACCACCATTTCCTCAATATGCTATTAGCCACCTGATGTTTTTGTAAGAAACTATGTTTCTTTTTCTCACAACAACACATTTGTACAATGAATATACTTTACCTCACACAGTTTAAGTACAACTTTTATTAATACTGGAATCATCACAGTGTGTTTTGTTACATTAGCTGTGACTAACTTAACAAAATTAGAAGGATAAATATTACCGAAAAGAAAATGATGTTATCAGCAACAATGGCAAATTAGCCTTAGAGAAACAGCACAATAAATTAAAGCAAGAGCGTAAGAGAGGAAGCAGAAACAAAGACGACAGCACCTGTAGCGTTACTCAAATCAGAGGGGCTTGTACAAAAAACGAATGCACATATGTCATACACAAGAATTAAATTAAGAAACAATGTACACTGGTTAAATGTGTTGCGCTGTAGAGCCTGCTGTTTTGGGTCTGTTATGCGGCTGATGGAAATGGGGGGGTGTGAAAAGCTACTTGCGTGTGTGCGGCAGAAAAGAGACTCTGCATTCAGTCTGATAGCTTAAGACACGCAGCTCAGTTTCCATGACACCCGGTTGCCAAGTCCTCTCTCCGCCAGCACACGACTGAAGCGGCAGCGAGGGGAAATCGCGATGCCGTGGCTGAACTGAGCGTGGGAGACAGGTGTCTTTTAGGGCATCTTCGAGGAACAGAGCGTGAGTGGCGGAGGAGGAGGCTGCATGTGTTTTCCGCTCCAGATTAGCATTTCATCCCTCTGTTGGACGTGCCACATGCCCGCGTATTGTCTACAGTCGTCTCAGAGGTGTGAAACGATGAAAAAGTAAAAAACAGGGGACATAGTGTATATAGCTACTATATAGTGAAGATGTAGCTTTGCCTATGCAGTTGGCATAATTTAGGATTATAGCAGGTGAGTGTCAAAAAGGCAAGAAGTTGCATAAGGCTGACGTTATATTTAATGATTGTGCGCTAACTCTGTGCGTGATCGTGTGGGTTGTTGCTTAATGCAAAAAACAAGATTAGCCAATTCACTTTTTTGGCGTTCGTTTGGCATTTAATTCACAACAAATTATATATAAAGGCATAACTAAAGTCACTTGTTTCATTTGTCACTTACGCATGTGGTTGAGGGGGAGTTAGGGTCTATATAACCCTACATTGGAACAAAGCAAACGGCCGTATATATCTAAACCACGTCTTCCATCCTGACGTTTCTTAAAATAAGCAGGGGAGCTCCGGAGACAATCTCTGAATCCTGAGCTTCATTAAACTGTGTAAGATAACAGGCCAATGATCTCATTTCCACAGCCAACTGTGATCTTTAACATGTGAGTGCTGATTTATATCATAATGTACAGCGGGATACAAATGAGCATGACGTGACTATGTTAAACATGATCGTAAAACGCACATACAATCACCTGAGAACAAAAAGAGTCGATGCTGCTGTGTGTGGGCGGGTTGTGAGACACCGAAAGCTAAGCTCAGAAGTGACAGCTGATATTTTTTCCATCCCCCGGTTTCCTCCAGGGGGTCTTTTAACTGTCATCTTGCTTCATGACCTCGGGGGCAGAAACCCGCCGAGACTGACGGTACAATAAAGAGACAACAGTGAGCCAACTACCTGCAATCAGACTCTTCTCTCTTATTTCCTATTCACCTCTTCTCCGCCTCACTGCCTTCCTGTTTCTCGCACCAATTACTGTCCACTGGCCCTGTCTTTCTCACCCTTACTCATCTCATTCTGCTCTTTCTCATTCTTCTCCCATCCTCGACATGCTTTCTTCCTGCTCTGTGCTGAACCCTGCACTCAAAACCACAGAAATGAGGTTCCACATGCAAATTCTGTTGACACCTGCTGGATATGTAGCTGTTAGATATGATGCTTTGTTTTAATCCAACTTGAAACTTCACTGAATCACTGCCACAGCCTGTGCACTTTTCGTCTGAGTCTTCATTTGCTTGGACTACCATCACTAGACAATATTGGCATGGGACATGCTCTGCTTTCCGTGAAGCTACATACGCAGATACTGTTCACCTTCTTACACAGTATATGCATGTATATATATATACAAAGTTATGAACAACTTTCATTGTGTGCCTTGAGTTGTGTTAACCCGGTTCTATCACCTCAGCTTGCTCTTAATTTGGTCCCACCGTTCCAAAACTATTTTCGGCAGAAGTTAGAACATTCCGGCACATTCTTGCCGTCGCAAAGCAGACATACTTTTTTACTTTTTTTGAAAAATGCCACAGGTATTTCTACAAGACAGTGCTCTATTTATGCTTAGTAAATAAACCTTTTTTAACCAAAAGTTAAACAAATATAGTATGTGTGTGTGGCGTTTGTTGTGGTTTTCTTAAGCAACAACACTATTTCTGGTCGCAGGGGTTACAGGGAATCTTGGGAGAACAGAAAGTCACTCACAAACAGACACTACATGACTAAAACTATGTTTTGACCTCCTACATCACTTCCACATCCAGTATCATCACAGAGCATTGTGTTCCTCACAGCAGGTGATAACAGGGAATCACCCTTCCCGTTACAGTACTGCGGAAATTAAGATGCCAGGAATCGGAGTAACTAGCAACCATCCAATTCGTAGTTATTTATTTCTATATCATCTATAACAGGCAGTGGAATGCTTTTATCATAAACAACTGGATGAGTTTTCTTCCCAGAGTTCATTCTCTCCTTGTTTTCCTCCCTTCTTCCCTCTGCAGCTTCAAAATTCCAAGATTTCCCCAAAAATGGCAGCCAGGTGTGTGCCTTCATCTAAGCTCAGTCTCCCCACCCCTTCAACATTTATATTAGGGTTTGAGGCTTGCTAACAACAAAAAAACTGTTATATTTTACAAACTCAAGTGGTAAATTAAATATATCAGTCAACTTCCGTTCAAAATCATTCTTCTGATTCCCATCTCTGCTTCACATCTTGTCTCTCTCGCTCTCTCTTTCTCTCTCTCTTATTTTCCTATATCACATTGCTATATGTGTTCTTCTCACAGCGTTCACCACACACAGTGTGGCCACAGTGACAACTAGTGGTCAAAACTACACCTTAAAAGTGCTCTGCATCATTTCTCCTCGTCATTTTTTTAAAATAAGCCGTAATTAGACTTATTAGACAAGACATATCTGTCTTCACCTGAACATCAAAAACGTACAGCTTTATTAAAAGCTCATCTTCGAAACCTTCCCCAGTTAAAATAAAAAGGGAAAAAAACATTATTGCTCCACATTACTATGGCGGTTTTTCACCTCAATTCTACAAAAATCCACATACCTAAAATTAACATTTTCTACTCCTAGGAGCCAGGAGGAGATTAACGGATCATACAGCAAATGAAGTAAGCCGGAATAAGCAAACAACAGAAATGTACAAACAAAATAAAATCTTGTCTCTACGCCAACCACAAGCTGACCTGCAGCAGAGCCCCTGCTCACCTCCAGCCTGACTAACAGACCAATCCAAACACCAGCACATGATAGCACAATACCACAATAGCACTTCCAAAACATGATGTTACATTTACTGGAGGTGAGGACAGGGTTAGACAGAGTGTTGTGAAGGGGCGAGGATTTGTTAAAGCCCCTGCATACCCCTGAAATTAAGGTGAGCTTCTCCAGCACAGATTCCTGGGGTCCATAGTTTGGGGAGGGCTGTTATTATAGGGGGACCATGGGGTGTACATGGGGGACCACAATAAACCCCCCAACATCCTGGTCTGTGGTTCTTTCAGTAGTTAATTGTCTCACTACAGTTCAACTGTCCCGTGGTGATGGGCGTGTTAATAAGACAAACATGCGTTCAGACACGCTAAGAGTTATATTGGCTTCAGCCTGCTGTTACATATTTACTTTTTTCATTATTGTTATTCATTATTTCATCATGTATTTTCTCTAATGACTTTAAACATTTATTTAATTTTTTTTATCCTCTTTATCATAGCTTGTTTACTAAAGAGTCAATGCGAAGTATTTTTCTAGGTTACTTCGGTCTAATTCTTCCATCTCTTTAGGAGGCATCACAAAATGCGGGGCGCAGAACGATCGTTGGAGATGGTTTTGCGCAGTCGGACCCCTCTGCGAATAGACACCAGCATGTCTTCACCCTCCTGGGGCGCTTGTGGGTCAGGCTGGGACTCAGGGCCTGGTGGGGGCTGGTTTGGAAGTGAGGGGAAAGGGAACTGGCCCTCACCTAAGGCATGGGCGCTGGCCACCAACTCCCCGATCTTCTCCACAAGACTGTGGCGATTGGCAGCCAGAAGATGATCTTCTTCCCCCGCTTGGCCATAAACACTCATCTCTAAACCGGCCACACCCCCCGCGCCCCAGGCTGTGTTAGGCAGACTCAAGCGTTTTGGAGAGGCCTTCACATATTCCAGCGCTCCTGGGGAGGCGTCGTCCGGCACATAAAAGACACATTCTTCACTGCCCACACGGGCGGGTGGGCCTGTGTATCCGCCCGGCGAGTCAGGCACAGTGGGGGTCTTGACTGGCACAATGGGTGGGCGTATAGGAATGGGGCCAGCGTTAGAGAGGGTGCGTCTCACTCCGGGTTTAGTGGATGGCGTTCGGCGGATGGTGGCAGTGCCAGCCATGCCGCCCCCACCGCCTCCACCAGGTGGTCCACCATGAGCGCCGACTCCACTGGGCAGGCCTGCTGTGCTGGCGGGGCGCTTAGTCTGTATCATGCGCCGGTAGTTCTGGGCAATGTTACTGTGACGGGGAATTGTGGAGGATTTATCGAATTCGGCTTGGCCATCGGCTTCAGTGTCTCCATTCACTGAATAGGCATCATAATCAGAGCCTAATAAAAAACAGCCATAAATAAAAGCATTACAGCAAGGCTTTCCACTCTACTACCCAACCACTTGACTTTTACCATCATATGCAAATAAAAATGGCTGCAAGTTACTGAGTAAATGTGGGAGTATGCATGAGAGTTAGTGTGGGTGTTTTTGAGTGTGTTACCCTGTGAGGGGATGGTATCTTCTGAACAGGATGGTGTAGTGGTCTGAGTGCTGTATCCACTAGAATACTGAAGAGAGTCTCGGCTGCTCTTCTGCTGCTCCATGCTGAGGCCTCGTGTCAGCACCATGGCCAGGTCACTAGCAGCAGGGGACACCTCCTCCCCATGCTGACCCACAACACAATACAGATTTACAATAAAAACAATAATTCAATGCAGTATATATGGTTAGTATTTGTTTAAACATTTTCTAAACCTTCTGTTATATTTATACTGTATACCAGAAGGTATATATATATATATAACAAGTACTTTTAACTACATTTTGTCTTAAAAAAAAAGAAACTCCATTCAATTTACCAAAACTGCTACAATGTTTTAAAAATAAAATGTTATGGCAAATTATTTTGTTATATTTTTTATACATGTTTATGTTTTGGTAATATTACCTTGGCAGCTATAGTAGCTGGAGTCATCCTTGGTCTCTGGGTGTCTTCTGAATGCATTGCAGAATACCCCTGAGACTGAGGAGAGGTTTCTGCCTCCCTCAGCCTATCTAGGGGCTCTTTCCTCCTCTGAAGTGTGTTGGCCAATGGTTGCTCATTGGCACCTACCTTGGACCAATCCTGAAGAAGTAGGTGTGATTAGTTCAGGGCAGTGAAAAGCAACAAGGCAACGGTCTCAGGGACAAGAGAAATGACCGCCTCACTATCCAGCAGTTTGATTGTCCTTCACACAGGGTTGGATGGGGTCTTATGTGCTTTAGAAACATCCCAATTCACTGTGTTTGCGTCACAGTGTGAACTGGCTAACTCAACTCGGGTACCTTCCGTGGCCTCTGCTCGGTTTAGCAAATCTCACAGATAGAGATTTGAAACCAGGATTAAACAGCCAACATTAAAGCTTTATGTTAAAAAGCAAAATGAAGTAATGAATGAGGTTAAGCAGAATGAAACCAAAACGGAACATTGTCATTAGGTGTCATTAAGAAGCCCTGCTGAAAAGATGAGCTTTCATTCTGGTCCAAGCTGGTTTATAACGGTTAGTGCTGATTTGGTGCAAATCTAAGTGGACCAGCATATCCATGCTGATGGCAACCAGCATATCCATGCTAATGGCAACCAGCAAGGTCTTCCTGGTAAAGCTATTTGACCAAGAAACTCTTCCTGGTGAAAGTAATTAAGCCTGGGGGGGTCACAATGCCAGGAACCAGCATCCAAAACACAACACAGCATTGCTGGTCTTTTCGACAGGGAGTCAACCTCCAAGCATGCACACACAAACAAAAGAAAACAAAATAATAATGTGCCAATGGAGACAAACCTTCCAGCAAGAAACCTTTGATGTGGGAGAGGGTGTGTTGGATCCAGGGGGGTGGTTATTGGGTGGGGACGCAGGAAGTATGACAGAGAAAGGCCTGATGGAGCCAGTGTGAGAGAGAGCAGGGCGGAAGGTAGCGAAGGACGAGCCAAACTGCGGAATGATAGAGATAAGATCGAGACTGTCAGAGTAGCGAGAAAATCCCTTCCCCAAAGCGGAGGCTTTGTGTGAGGCCTCCGTTTTGCAGATACATGCTGAGAGGGGAAGATCAGATCTGATGAAAGCAAAAAGCTAAAACCAGCAGGGGGGAAAAAACCCAGTCTGCCATTCAGCAACACAGCCCACACGGGTCCCATATACAGACAATGCAAACTATCACACAGAGTTACCGAACGTTTATGACAGGTAATACTTACTGTAGTTGGAGAGCTACACTCACTAACTGACTGACAAGTCTCAGATGCCTCTGACGATGCTGAACTCGATGACTTCTGTAGGAAACAGTAAGAAAGGCGGGTCTCAGAAAGGAATAAAATAAAGGGTGTCTGTCAAAGTCAGAACTGTTTGGCTGTTTTATGGTACTGCTGCAATATATGGATGATTCAGTAACCTCAAGCATATTTCAGAATAATAACATGGATTTCAAGTCCCTTGGCCTGCCAAATGTTCTGTTGCCAAGAATGGTCAATAGTAAAAAGATCTATTAAAAGGTTTACTTTAAACACCTTTGATTTTCCAATAAAAGATGACAAGACATTAATTTAAAAAAATATGACCATGGATTTTAAATATTGTAAGAATTATGCTTTCTTTTCACAGCTGTGGTATAAATTTGGACATAGTTTATTCTTTAACTGTATGCATATTATCAAAAAGAGTTTGTCGCTGAGTTATCTGAGATACATAGAAAGGTATTAACCTGGAGTACTAAACTGAAATTACTCTTGTTAGGACTATCTCCACAAGCTTATGCTTAAAGCAGCCATGTCATTTGTGTGGTGTGTAAAGTACATACAGTAAGTAGTAGAATCACAGCCAAACTAAACCTGTTGTCCTTCAGTGAAGAGAGAGAACAGCAGTTTGGCTCAGAGACAAGAGCATTTCTTTTGCATTACTTCATGGAAAGTGCTTAAGTCCTAAGTGTGTGGGTAAAACCTGTGTTATGAGCATATGTTCCACATATAATGTCTCACAAGCACATTTTGTGCTTTTGTTCTGCATCTTTTTAGCACACTTTATCGAGAGAAGAATTGTATTAAAACCATACGTCAAGAACGGTTTGATCTGCATTGGTGCACAATTCCTGGTTTCGCCCACAAGAGGGCGCTGTAATCTAGATCTTGTCTAAAGCCGGGACACAAAGCGTGATAATTCTGTGGTTTCTTTAAGATTCTGTGGGGTGTCAACTTCAGTTTGTATCACCCTCTCATTACTGCAAAGCCACTGTTAACGGCAGTAGCAAAGGATTTAGCTCTAGTACTATGAGATGAAATCTTACACTTTACACGGGAGCAATTTGATGAGGTCATTCTCACCCCTTTTAGCTGCTATTTGCTCATGGAAAATCACAAGAAGTGTGTGTGATCCTTGATCAGCTGTTTATACACATGCACCTTAATGTTTAAATTCAAATCTACAGTTATGGCTTGTTTGTATGTCGTGCAAAGGAAGGGTAGGCATATTTCAGAAAGGCTAGTAATAGCAACCTAACCTAAAGCATAAGATTCCACCCTCTCTCCAGTGCTCTCCAAAGCCACGCTGCTTCCAATAATCTATTTTACACACAGTTTGACAGACAAGTACATTCTATAATTGCATTTCACTGAATGCAATGGTTGGGCAAACATTAAGGTGTTATCTTTTATATGCC
>JAZGTJ010007073.1:0-23600 GCA_036877575.1 Botia almorhae
ACGATATACTACGATATACTACGATATACTACGATATACTATATATTAAAACTGGGTCAAAGTCCTGCAGGTGTGCTGTCGCTCACTGAAACACTGTAAAAAAATCATTTTTAGATGATGTCTTCTGCTGACTAGAGCGTCTAAATTCCTCTTCTGTATCCTGATGTAGTCTTTTGTTCATAAATGCACAAAACAAACAGAGCCAAAAGCAAATGTATCCTCTGTCTCATTGAAACAGGAGGGGCAGTCCACTGCTAATCGGTGTGCGCAGTCAATATGAGCTTTCCACAGAGCAGATCCCTGTTCAGTACAACTCTGGTAAGTCCACACCACTGTAACCTGTCTATCTACCCAAACAAGTTCCACCCACTGAAAAAGAGTATGTGGAAAAGAATGTGCTTAGAGATGTATTATTATAAATGAGTATAGAAAAATGACAAAGACAGCATTGTCTACTGATCAGAGCATGATGACCCCTGGCACGTTTTAGGATGAGGTGTCAAAAAGACGTAAAAATGTGGAGGAAAGGTCAATGTAAGGCACAGTTGTTGTGATGGAGAATCGAAACACAAAAGCTTTATGGTTTAATAGCGTGAGCCCAGTTTAGTTTTATTATTGCAACATTTGTCATTGACTTTAATGATCATAATTCACTGATGCTATCTATTTATACAAATGGATCATCGTGTTTTGGATTACATATATAGTAGTGGTATAAAATACACTATTGCCAGCGCAAAGGAATGATTTGAAAAATGTGGGTGATGCATTATACACCTCATGAATTATTAATTAGGTGACATAAAGCAAGTATAACAGCGTGCAACATCATCGAGGGTGTATGCCCCTGATTCCCAAAGTTTTTATTTTTATTGATTGAATTTTGAATATTGAATTTTAATGGTTGTTTAAAGGTAGTGTAGGCTAGCATTCGGAGAAGCTAGCATTAGCAATCTAACTATAAATGCATAAGATAATAATGGTTGCTGATAGGCTTTTTCTTTAAACTTTTATTTAAAGACATTTACAAAGTAACAACTTTATAATTTTAAATGAACTTCAATAGAAATATTAACAGTATAATAAAAACATTTAACAGCAGACAAGGTCAGTTAATTGTAATAATAACTATAGCTTTGGTTCTTGATTTTAGTAATCATTCTCTAGAGGTTAATATTTCACTGAATGCTTGTTAAAATGTTAATAAGTGTGATTTCCTTTTGTTGTAGGTGAATCCAAGAGAGAGGGAGTAAAGGAGAAAAACTTCAGGAATCGGTTGGGCAGCATCAATGCTTTGCACTCAGTCCATGACGGAATGGCTGTGGAGTTTTACTTTGCCTCTGATGCCAGGTAACACACACACGCTAATATAATACTCAAAATGACATCACTGTTTTGCAGTTCACAGCCTGATATTGCTAAAGGATATATCCAGGTTATACCGGTTATACAAGTTTACTGTGTAATCTCTGTTCACCTAACGTCACCTAAAACAGAATCGCAAAAATTATGTCTTTTTTTAGAATAGGTTCCCCAACACCCTCCCTGTCTTCCATTCGTCAATCAAACAGATGGCCCCGCCCCAAACGCATGCTGTTTTCACCACAGTATAACAAGCTTAAACAAACAGAGAGCAAAGCACCACAGAGCCACAGTGTTTAAACTTAACTTTACCTAACTTAACCTACAAATGGCTTTTCACATTAATCTGGGACAGGATGAAGTATTTTAAGGGAAAAAACAAAAACATCATTTGAAGTAGTGATCAAATTATACAAATACGTTGGAAGCTCAGAAATGCCCCCTGTTGACCACAAAACCATATTACACTATTATTATTATAATTTACTTTTCAGTCTGTCTGATTGTGAAGATGACCAGATGTACATTAATATTCATTTTCATAATATTCATAGAGCTATTTGCCTATATCATGATTACTTTTGGTTCAATCTCTCAGTGCCATTATTGAGCACACCAACAAGGTGATCTACCTGGAGGATGATGATATAGCTGTGGTGGTGGAGGGAAAGCTATATGTGCACCGTGTTAAACGCACAGCAGGAGAAGATCCTGTCCGGGCCATTCAGACCCTACAGATAGAGCTTCAGCAGATCATGAAAGGTGCCAGATCTAAGCAACGTTTATAAACAACCTGCCACTGTATAAGGATTCATTTTAATGCAAAACACTTTTTACAAACCACCAGGTAATTTCAAGGCTTTCATGCAGAAGGAGATCTTCGAGCAGCCCGAATCTGTCTTCAATACCATGAGAGGCAGAATCTGTTTCGATAGCAACACAGGTATAGCACAACTTTACCAAAACATAACATGAAGATATAGTAAGCCTTTGTTGTAGTAGAGCTCATTTTTGCAGTATTTCAGTATTACAGCCATTCTTAAAAAGGAAGTGTGTCATTTTGTTGGGTAAATTTAAATTTTGCATACATTCCCTGTCTTCTATTGGTCAGTAAACAGAGAATGCACTCACCCCACTGGTTGAGCCAATGTTGCTGTGAAGAACTGGCTGGGATGCTCTACAAATTAATGTTTTGATAGCATCTGCCACAGTGTTTATATGTTTTAGAGGCATCGGGCTAGGAAATGTTTTATAATCAACAGCTTGTTGTTGAGCAAGTGTATTTTTTTGCACAGTTACTCTTGGTGGTCTATCAGACCACCTGAAGGAAATCAAGAGATGCAGACGATTGATCATGATTGGCTGTGGAACCAGTTTCCATGCAGGAGTGGCTGTAAGTTTATGTCTGGAACAACATGAAATCTTGTATGTGAATTTGCTACATGTTTTAAAACTGTGCACATGGTGACAGTATTATCTTCTTTCTTTTCTGTAGACACGTCAGATCCTTGAGGAGCTATCTGAACTTCCTGTTATGGTCGAGTTGGCCAGTGACTTCCTGGATCGCATCACACCTGTTTTCAGAGACGATGTCTGTTTCTTCATCAGCCAATCAGGTAAAATACCTTTACCGTCAGTGTCATATGTCATTTTCTGTAAAGCTTTAAAAATAATGACCTTTGTACTGCATATGATAGCGTATTACACAACAGCAGTACATGCCTGAGGTCAGATCTCCGGATACCTGCCATAGGCCAGAAAAATGAGATCTTTTTAAATTCTGTATCACCAGTCACTCATACTAGTCACCAGTGCCATTAAATAGACACTAAATGGAGACTTTTGCTTACGGCTGTTGCTTCTTAGATTTTCCTTCTTAGAACTTTGTAATTTCTTCTACAAAATTGAAATGACTTCGCGTCATATCAATTCACTTATTGTTATTTCACTCTCTGAAATAACAACCTTTGAGCAATGACATTCTTATCTAGGTGTGGCGTATTGATTCTGCTGAGTATTTAGATAATTGTGCTCCAGGTTATTATGTTACTGGCATGACAATGGCACTGATAAAGCAATCGGTTACTGATTGTGTGTAATCAGGTGAGACAGCAGACACTCTGATGGCACTGCGGTACTGTAAAGAACGTGGGGCGCTGACAGTTGGCATCACCAACACTGTGGGCAGCTCCATCTGCAGGGAGACAGACTGTGGAGTTCACATCAACGCTGGGCCCGAGGTCGGAGTGGCCAGCACTAAGGTACTATACAGAGCTAAATATAAAACTCAGGGAAGGCCTACAAATAATCTGCTAAAAAGACCATCTTAGACCAGCATTCCTTTGCATGCGGATGTTTATTGCATGTTTATATTAAGATGTTTATTGGTGGTTAGTGTTGGTTTGATGCTGGTCTAACAGGTTGAAGAACTTCCTAGTAATCCTCCTGGTAAAACTAATAATACCAGGGTAGTTTTGCTGGTTATACCAGTTAAGAAGCCTAGAGAGAACCACCAATTCCACAAAAGAGGAATGGTAGAATGTGTGAAGGGTACTGGAAGTACCCAGTGGAAGTACTGGAAGTACTGCACTTTTATTGGTGGCTAAAACCAGTATCAGAGTAACCCAAAATATTACAATAAACAGACATGAATGGGACAAAAGAATTGTAGAGTCATGAATGATAGAAATGTATGTAAAATTGTGTGGGTGCACATTCCATGTGGGCTTAATAATGAGTCAATATAAAAATAGCCTTTTCGCCTGTTGTCTATAGTGTAGTTAGATAATTAGTTAAACTAGTTGATTAAATCTCACTTTTTCATCATCCTATCTCTCTCTCTCTCTCTTGCCCTACATTGGATTGCATAAATCTATTATACAGTATATCATACATCTATATCTATATATATTATGGCTGTCTGCAGGCTTACACCAGTCAGTTTGTGTCTCTGATCATGTTTGGCCTGATGATGAGTGAAGACAGGCTTTCACTGCAGCAAAGGAGACTGGAAATCATCAACGGCCTTAAAAAACTGCCAGGTGTTATCACATTTGTGTATCTCATGCATGCTGTATGAATTATGTATATTTTGCAGCATATTTTATAGTGGTTTGAAAATATTAACTTTGACACTGTCTTCTGTGTAGAGCTCATCAAGGAAGTTCTGTCTCTTGATAACAAGATCAAGGGCATAGCTGATGAGCTCGACCATCAGAAGTCTCTGTTGGTTATGGGTCGAGGCTACAATTACGCCACCTGTCTAGAAGGGGCGCTGGTGAGTAGAATGTGCTTTAAGTATGCTTTTAGCAGTCAGGGTCGAATTTCTAGTTGAGGCACTTAAACACAATGTATTTTATTGAAAAAAAACAGTTTTACTTACCACTCAGAATCCAGTTTATCTAGGTGTAAACACAAGCTGAAGTATTTTAAGTAAATGTCATTTGTCAATGCAAATATGCATTCAGCTCAACATTTTTGGTCATTGCGTTTCCATATTTGCATATTTTCTGTAATAAATCAGTTAAGAACGCAAGCAGTGTAGCTATAAGCAGATGTAAGTCGTTCTTAGTGAATTCCCCCAATTACAACTAGATACCACTAATTTCTTGCTTTGGTGTGTGTGTTCTGTAGAAAATCAAAGAGATCACATACATGCATTCAGAGGGGATTCTGGCCGGGGAGTTGAAGCACGGCCCTCTGGCACTGATAGACAAGCACATGCCGGTCATTATGATCGTCATGAGAGACGCCTGCTACACAAAGTGCCACAATGCCTTGCAACAGGTCACAGCCAGACAGGTAACAATCATTCTGAGATAATCTGAGATAATATTATAACAGAGCTGCAGTTCATGTAAACTCCTCCTATCATCCATCATTTCATGGCTAATATTTTGTGTATATCTCTTAGGGCCGGCCAATCATCATCTGTTGCCAGGACGACCCAGAGATCAGTAAGATGGCCTACAAGACCATAGAACTGCCTCAGACGGTGGACTGTCTGCAGGGCATCCTCAGTGTCATTCCCCTGCAGCTCATTTCCTTCCATCTGGCTGTTCTCAGAGGATATGATGTACGGTTAAATTCATTCACATTAAAGACACTGTTTAAGGCGGCGTCCTACTAGTTAACTCATAACTATTTCATTTCCGTAGGGGATTTCAGCTGTTTGTGTATTTATTCCTGGCTTGCCATAAAACGTGTGATCATGCATAGCTTCAGTTAGAAAATGATTTATTTTACATAAACACAGACTATTCTGCCTCCGCTCTTCTATTTTCTTAGTCATTCAAGTGTTCTGTGAGAGAACTCAAGGAAAACCTAAGTTACACAATCACCCTGGATAATGTTTGTATCAGACCTAAATAGAATAAACTCATTGGTCACTTCCAAGGATACGAAGGGTCACACTGTTGAAAGTAATAATAGAAAACATGGATTTTATCAGAAAGCAGACAGAGAGAGCAGGTCCATAAACTCCCACAGAGCAGCATATACTAACTCTCAAATTAAAATGGCTGACCAGTCAGCTAGTAGAACGATTGTTTTTATTTGTTAAATTCAAACTACAAGATAAAGCATCTGTCATAATTTGGTGGTTTATACATAAACTGGTTATCTTTCCATCAGGTGGACTGCCCAAGGAACCTGGCCAAATCTGTGACAGTGGAGTAGCTCCTCACAGAAAATGTGAAGTAACCAATGAAGAAGAGGAGAATACCAATCACCAAAGTGCAATTACAAGTGTGCATGTTTACGTGTGTCTGCATCTGTGTGAATGTGGGATTGTGGGTATTTATGAATTATGACCAAAACCTTAAAGGTGTCCAGACCTAAACAGAACCAGTAGGGCAAGTTTTTTCCATTGTAATACGTAATCTATATGTGCCTAATGTCTCCAAGTATCCAGTATCCAACTGCAAATTAAAGGACCCCCAGACTGTGCCTTACGAGCTCTGATCTGAGCCTGAAGCGTCGTAAATGAGTCAGATGTTTACCTCTTACAAACCAGAGTGCAATATTTTAATATGCACAATGAATCTAAAAACGTGCCTTAAATCACAGGGACCAAAGACATTTTTATGAAGTGTATGTGGTTAGACTGAGAGATGAATGTTTTATGTATAGTTAACAGGAGTGCAAGAGCCAAATATAAATTGTTAAAAGCTTTGAAGTTCTTTTGAAGGATCCCATTTATTACAATCATTACATTTGTACTTCAGAAACATTGTGTCAACCTGGAGCAAACAAGTGTTAAATACATTGACTGACTTAAAGCATTCAATCACTTCACAGAAGGTTCCACTGGAAGATTTACTGTACTGTTTGAGTTTATATTAACTGTGAAGGACTCATTGTGGTAACAATCATTGTGTTATGAGACATGCATTTTAATTTTTTAAGGAAACGATTCAGTGATTTATTTTCACAATATATATATGATGTGCCGAAATGAGATTTCAAATGCTTACCATAACTTATTTTTTTACGGTCTCGCTGGGATACAAGTCTGTTTGTTTGTCTCTGTTTGGTTTAGAAACGTCATTTTCCTTGAATGCTTGTTATATGCGTCCAAACGGTTTTATATTTTTACAGTGATGGGTTCTAGGTTGAGGGTTTTAAGCTCGCTTAAGAAAAGCAGCTATGAAATGCTTCCGATTTCTTAATGGTAATCAATAGTGAATGAAATAAAGCAATATTATACAACCAACATCTCTGTCTGTTATTTTAATAATTACATATTTGATTGATATTACCGTTCTCTAATTTATTTATTCCTTTGTTCCACAACAATTTTATGACTGTTGAGTGTTTAAATGACCGTGGTGTTTACATGACTTAGAAAGCCACTTGAAAATACTGTGGGATAAAACTAACAAGAGTATATGAAACAAGCAGTTGATAGAGCATATGTGTTTTTCTCAGTGTATCTAAATACTGGAGACAAACACATATTTGTTTGAGTTACAGTATGTGTCCCTGTGTTGTGGTGCTGAGACGCCTAACACATGGTTATACTGGATGAGGGGCTTTCCCTCATTCCTTTATGGTTTTTCTTGGTCATTGTGACACAGTTGGCATTCACACCCAATTTTAAAAGTCATTTTTGGGCCCACCCAAATGGCTAATCCTGTCTATTGCCATGGGGATTTAATTATGTTCTAAGCATCCTAATAAGTCACCACAAATCCACATAGCAGCTTATAAACATCTTTAAAAGCAATTATTTCAAACAAAAGTCTTGTTTATAGAAAAGTACTCACATTTATCTTAAATGTTATAGTGAGTTTTATCTCAGCAAGCTGTTTAAAGCTAACATCGGATTCACTGTAAAACATGATAACAAATAGGCAAGCATGTGCAGTTTTTAACATGCTTTATTTTATTTAAAATGTTTAATTCAATAAATTAGTACCGTTCATAAGAACAATAAAGTAAAGTAGATAATAAATGAAATCATTAAAATAATACACCTTTCTGTGAGTAGTAGTTTAACAATTTTTTGCCATTATATATTCCACACTTAAAAGGTGCAGGAAAACTTTGTTCATTTTTTACATGATTCTTAAGTTTAAGAAAAGGCTTGCGTCAATACATTGCTTTTCTATGATCATTTATCAAATGTAGCCTCAAGCCATCCCCAGCGCGCACAATCTTATAAGTCTAATGGAACAGATCAAGGTCATACTGCCATCTTGTAGATAAAACAGGAACAGCAGTTTCTTTGTGCAGGTTTACCATCACATGCTTCAGTCAGACCAGAGAAGCAGGAGCATTAAAGCACGCTACAGTAACGATGACTACAGGAACAAAGTAATCTCAAAGACAACTGATAAAGCATAGTAAGTATAGTGTAGACACAAGGTGTGATTCTTCTTGTTACTTTGTATAAGTTATTTAAGAACTTAAGCTTCAGGAATACACCAATTAGCTCCATGTGCAGAGAAAAGGACTTAGGTCTCAAACTCAAGCCTCAAAAAATGTTGTTCTAGAATGTAAAACTCAAAGGATTTTAAACTTACACATAAGAAAACACTAAAACATGAGACTTGACGTATGCTTGGCCTCGAAAGACTTAAACTTGACTTAAATTTCACCTTAAAAGACTTCAGACTGGACATGCCTTGTGAACGCATCTGGTCATGTGTCAGTTAGCATAGAACCAGGCTAATTTGATTATGTGTAAATTTTCATGGTATTCTACTGCTGCATGGTAGCCTAGCCTAGCATGAGGTCACATCTGACACTGTAACCTTGAATTTCTTAGTCATTGAGATGACCTAGCATCAAAAGGACTGTACCTTTAATAGGAAACATCCACTCTGAACTGTATTGTGGAAGATATTAGTATATTTTAAGGTGTTAAAGGGTACAGCAGATGTACACTGAAGAGTACTGTTCCTGTGACAAGCTAATGATTTCTTCCAGCCTTTGAAGTGATTTCATGGGCTGACTTTTACATTTTGAGGATCCTTGAACCCCTGTGAAAATGTGCATTATACATATTCAAGGATACACTTACAAGGATACATTAAGCAAACATAATGAAGTTTGATGTATTTGTCAAGGTATTTTAACCCATACTTGAAATGTGCATTTAACCCATACTGGTGAGGAAAAACTAAAGGGAAAAACTACAGGCCATGAACACACCCAGGCCAGTGGGCAACACTGCAGCACCAAGGGAGCTGGGGAAAGGTGCCTTGCAGCTTGTGACCTTTAAATTACAAGTGTGACTCTAACCATTAGGCCACGACTGCCCCCCAATGCACAAGTAAATAAAAATAGTCATTTCCATTGGTTAACCTGTTTTAGTTTATGGTTTAAGGATACTTTACAAAAACACCCTCTCTATTTATAAGAACTGTAACCAGCAAAGGGAAAGCACAATGTTGAAGGTGGAGGTTTTCTCCACTCTATAGAGGGCCCTTTACAAATCCTGTGTAATAGTATTATAATGAGCACTTAAAAGATTATTGACCGCTAAAAGGTAATTTGGAATACATATAAAAATCTTTCAGTGTTTCAGTTGAAGTCCTTGTTTGCAAAATTAAAGTAACCTTTTATTACATAATTAAAATACTTTATAAACAGCTTTGGAGCAAGTACTACTTGTTACTCAATGTTATCACAACAATATGCATTATTTTATTTGTCCATAAATTACCTAAATTAAATGCAGCTTGGTCCTTTTTTTAATTCAACACCTTTTAAAGTCAACTTTAAAAATTAACATTCCTGTGCTGAATTATAAGCTGTATTTCTAAAAATATATCAGACTTTTAAAAAAATTTACTTTGGTCAAGCAGGCACCTACTCATATATTAATTATACTTTAATTATTTACACAAGGGTGGAAATAAAGACCAAAAGTTAGCCGGTGCTCAGTGAGGGATTGGAGGATATCCTGTCAAGGGTGTTGACTTGATTTTGATACTTTGTATATCTTCAAATGCATCATAATATCATGCAGATTTCTGTAACTTTATTTAACAGAATGAAATGTTTAAGACAAAGACAAACCAACTTATATCACAAAATATCAACATAAATAAAATCTAATACTTAAGTCTAATACTCTTCTACATTCCCTCCTGTTCAGTCTCCATTGGGATTAAATTTAATATTCCCTGATGAGGCATGACTCTACAACTATTGTATACTCCATGAGGTTTCATAGTGATATATGAAGACCAGAGGGTTCACCTGAATCCATGTCAATCCAGTGAATCTGACTTCCTTGTGATCATGTGACCTTACATCATCTCTCAGTTCAGTTCTGTTCACAGTGTTATAATTAGTCTTTACCAGAATGCTTCTTAACACAGGCCAACACAAACAGACCTATGGTTTAATATTACAGATGTTTAATATTAGCTGCCTAAGCTGACTGACACCAAAAGCATTTTATCTTTTGTTGCCACATTATGCTATAAATAAATGTAAATGTTTTTCTTTACTGTGAAAAGGACTCTGGGTTTTAATGTATTTTACTAAGGTGACTTAGTTATTATTTTGAATCTGATGCAGCTGCAATTACCACTACATTTTGCTTCTTTTGCATATTTTTTACATTCATTTTAGCCTTTGTCTAGTGATAAGAGTAAAAAAGGGAAAATTTTAAGCAAACTTTATGGTAAGCTAACAGAAAGATATTGTGTTTTACAATAACAATTAGAAAACTATTATTTCACCAATAGTTACATCACTAGTAAATATGGGAAAGAAAATAGGTTTATTAATTATAAAACTAATGTCATCAAATACATTTATGCTTAAATACCATGTATATGGAGAGGCTGCATGAAGGACCCACGGCCCAATGGAGTCTGGCCTCCATTTCAGTTAAAATTAGTATGTTGTTCGTGTAGGCAATGAGTCAGCGCGTTTGTATTTGAGACACCATCGATGCCAGTTCGACCGGCCTACACGGAACACTTTGATCCATTCGCACTTCCTACAACTTTACAGCCTGCATCAAAAGTTACAATTTGACGCGACGATTGCGCCATTACGTCACCCATGCCCGGAGCTAGAAGGAGCGCGCGCGAGAAAGACGTCGAAAAATTACTGTGCCATCAACATCCGCCCCTGTAGTCATGCCGCTGTCAGACGTGCAATACTCTGCATTTCACAGTCAAACCTCATAAAAGAGAGAAAACCAGCTCGAATCCTCATCTCGACGGTGTTCAATGTGGATGCGATAAACACTAACACTTCCGCGGTTCAGAGGATCAGTGTGCTGGCGTCTGTATGGGAGTGAACTGGAGAAAGCGAGAAGAAGAGGAGGTAAGCACACAGTGTTGACGCGTGACTCTATAACCGTGTAGCATGCATGCACGAGTCATGTTGTGTTTTTGCTAACAAGCGATCAAAACCCGCGTTTATGCGCTGGTGTTGTTGTAGAGGAATCAGTTCACCGGGAGTTTGACATGGAGTTAGCGCGCCGCACATCTGCACCAGTTCTGGCCTCGCGCTGGGTCAGGCCGAAACAAGTATGACTCACAGTGACGAGAAATAACTTGTAACTAAATATAAACAAAATAAAGGTAACACAAATAACTCACGGCTGGCAGTACACTAAAGAAATCTATTTCGATCGCCTGTAGCTAGCTGTCTTTAAATTGGCTCACTAAGCTAGCTTGCTGTTGATGGAGTGCAGGCAGCCTGGCAAACAGACCTGCTTTGGCGGTGGTGGTGCACTGTGAAAATTGCTCTATTGTCACGCTGAAACTACTAGACATTCTCTTGACTGTATTTAGCATTCATAGTTTGTCATACATATGGTGCGTGTATGGAGTCACAGGTGTCTGTGAGATCTGTGTTAGTGCTGTGCTGTGATGAGATGTATGAACAGTTGGGATTGTGCTGACACCTCCCCACAGCAGGTCACCCTAAAATCTTTTGTTGTGAGTTTCAACATGTTATTCCAGGAAAGCCTGTAACTATTTATATATGAGGGAGTTTGTTTTAAAAATCCAAATATTAAGCTGCCATTTAGCGCACACCTGCTTCCATAGCAATATTACACTTACAGCCCTGGAGAACCCCGAGTTCTGACGCAAAAAACACACTCTAAACAATCTTTATCATTGACTTTCATTGGCAAAATCATGTATTTCGGGGCATATGCATGACATAAACTTAATAGTTTGATAGGCAAGTAAGATCTCCTTTCATTGCATTCGGACCAAATCCAATGATCGGACAAACATTTTCTGGCCTGCTCCTTCCACAGAAGATATATGATATATTTTGTCTACTTAGTGATTGTTATCAGGATATGAAGTGACTTTCAACCAGCATAACAAAAATCTTTCTGGAAAAAATGTCCACCCTGCCTTTAAGCACAGTCACAGTCTCATATACTCACTTACATTCTACGTGCTGTTTCCTATAGAATTGAGATTGTGAAGCAGCGTCAATGGCCAACTTTTGTCTGCCCAAATCTCTCCCCAAATTCCATTTGCCACTTTTATTGTGATGTAGTTCAGTCGTACGTAGAATTGTGTCCCCAAAACGTCTCTCAGATGGAGATAAAAATTCAGGTGAATGGTCCTGTTGGGTGCATCATGCTAAAACAGCCAGGCTATTTTGACTGTGATTTAGCACAGCATGGCTGTAGTTCAGGCTGGGCACAGGCTGACTCATACGCTAGTAAGAGCAACATGGCTGTTGGTGTGTGGGGAGGGATGGAGAAGAATCATCTTCCTCAAGCTGTTTCCCATCATGCAGCATCTCAAAGATAAGAAGTATGACCACAGTGCATCGTCCGAGATGATTTTGTCAAAGAGTCCTTGTGTGAAGTTTAGTTAGTTACATAGGGTTTGTGTAATTATAGAGACGTCCATGAAAAATGCTTAATAGATATTAAACCTTATTTTTAAAAGGCTTCAAATATATCACATTGTGAAATCATTGTTATCGTCACATTTCTCATACTGGGATCTGCATAAGTAACATGCTAAATTGTGGACTGATCCATAAGATCTGCAGTTATACAGCTATTTTCTCAGTCAGTCACATGCTTGCTTTGTTTATAGTATATTGTGCCTTTTTTCCAAATAATAGAAATGACTAGTAATGCTGCAGTATGTTGCCCTTTTCATATCTAATCATTGTGGAGATTTAATAGCTAGTCGCTCTGTTTCTTTTTAGTGACTGTTAGTTTGTACCAACAATCATAACTTCATTGTTGTGTAGCATGTGCCAACATTACAGTGAAAGTGTAAACAATCTTTAAACATTTTATGTTGCATTTGCATTTGGCAGGCATTTTTCTCCAGAGCGACTTACAGTATTTAAGCCATACATTTTATCAGTATCTGTGTTTGAATTCATGACCTTTGTGTTGCTTATGCAATGCTCTACTAGTTGAGCAACAGGAAAACATGAAATTTGAGACGTATTCTACCCCTAGATGTACAGAGATGCTTCTGTACATTTCAGTTCCTGGCCATTTAATACACGTTTAGCATCCAAACGTTTTCCAGTGCTGTAATTTTAATGATATGATTAGTCCATTTGGCAATAGTAGCTGGTGTTTGACCGCAGTGTGGTGAGAATATATTTGTAGTTCCTGTGATGTCTCTGAATAACAATTAATGTATAGAGAATTGAAAAAACAAAATTATTTAAAATAGATTCCTGTGATTGAACATGTAACATTATAGTCATTTGAGTGATTCCTGTCAATCCCTGTAGTCTGATCTTGCATGCTAAACACTGATGCTGCAGACCTGCTCCATTACAATATTGGATTATCGGGCTCCCTTTAAAGAGATAATGTTCAGTCGTCATGAAATTGGATCAGATGTCTTTTTAAAGACCCATCTAATTGTTTTATAGTTTCTTTAATATATCTGTGCCTGCTTTGTTTGTCTGTTGAAACGACAGTGATCTAACTACAGCGCTTTAGCTTAGGTTTTGTTTACTGACGAGGCACTAAACAATGTTGCATTGCCCTCTTAAATGTTTCATAATGGCAATTGCAAATCACTGGAGGAATTTAACATAGGAATTTAAAATAACAAGATGAGGGTTCCATCAGAAGGGCTGAGTCCCGCAGGAGAACCTGTTTACTTGGTAGCACTAACTTTTATGAAAAGATCTGATATTTGAATGTGTCTGCTTTGTAATAAAGGAAGGTTCACCGTCTGCTGCGATGGGGGTTTTTGCATCTGTTCTATGTTCAACAGAGGAGAGATAAAATCATGAAAGAAAAGCAGAAGATTTAAAACTGACTGTGAATTTGCAGAATAATGACATGGAAGGAAAAATAACATGTGCAGTGAAGTTGAAATTAATGAGAGCAAGTAAAGACCAGAAATAACAAGATTTCTGTTTTCTGGGGCACAGGAGTGGTGCTTGTTTGTATAACAGTGCAAAAGTCAGTTCTTCATAAAAGAAGACTGAAGGAAACATTACTTTGTTTTTATATGTGTCGTGCATTGTTTTAATATGTTAATGTGTTTAAATCAATAGACAGTGTCTTTGTTTTGCTCACAGAATCTAATTGTGAACCATGGCTTTATCTCTGTTCTCTATCTCTAGATTGATTCTCTAATGGCATCCTATAGGTATCCTGTATCACTCAGTATGACTATGTGTTATATCTGATTTTCCTTGGATGAGTCATCGGCAATGTCACCCCCCACACTGTGCAGTAAACACGGGGGAGTGATCTCAGTATGCCATCATCGGTACATCTCACATTTATTGTGCAACTTTCTCTCTTAGGTTTGATTAGTCTAGAGGCACTCAGTGGGAGGAGCCATGACTGAGGGGGAGGGGCAGTTCTACAGCGTGCAGGTGGGCGACTCCACCTTTACTGTGCTCAGGAGGTACCAGCAGCTCCGCGCCATCGGATCTGGTGCCCAGGGTATCGTCTGGTGAGTGGACAGCTGGAAGCAGCGGATTTGCAATTGCCTCAGTGAAGCGGAGCTATAATGATGTCATCATCTGATAGCCCATTAGGCATTGCCTGCCTGCATTTGACCTGAAGGTCTCATTAGAGAGGGCGATCTCTGGTTTACAGCTGTGGTAATGAGAGGATTCCGCAGCTCGCTGCTTGTCTAAATTGTTTACCCAGATGGACACTAAATATTGTTTACTGTATGTTCTGGTAACTTAATGAAATAGGAAAAACATAGTGGAGCAAGGAGCAGTAGGTTAAATCTCATGGAAACATGTTCAGATCACATACCACCCTCAAAAAACATATTTTGCTTAAAGAAAATAAAGCTTTTTAGGGCCATAATGAAGAAGTGTGAAATGTTGTTGGTTAAAATATTTCTGTACCAGCTTTGCAGAGACAACTAAGTATAAACAATTTTTAGGGTAATTTCCATAAAAGAGTGTAAACTCTGGTGCTGTGGCACTGTCAAAACATTGCTCTGTTTGTATAAGCATTCCAACCACTCTTACACAGCAACAGTGGCCTAACCAGTGTCTTGAGTTTAGGAAGGGAATATATTTTTGATTGACTAGTTTTGAACAAGGAAGTGATCTGCACATTTAACGTTTGAATCTTTATTGAAATTCCTGCTAAAAAAATTGTGTGGCATGGAGATATAAAAACATATATATATTTCTTTTAATTTTATTTATTTAGGTTCAAATTTGAGCTGTTTTTCACGATATTAGCTGAGATGCACGATACCTGAATATTTGGCAACACAACTGACATAATGATCATCACAATAATAATGCGTTTTATGTCTGTTAAGCTCTGCTCTGGACTCGGACCTCGGCATTCCAGTTGCGGTGAAGAAGCTGAGTCGACCGTTTCAGAACCAGACCCATGCAAAACGGGCCTACAGAGAGCTGGTTCTGCTGAAGTGTGTTAACCACAAGAATGTATGTTCACTTTGTCTTCGGGTTGATCCACACTTCAGTCATTGGGCTAATTGCTTTGGTATGTCTAGATTAGTCTCATCATTCACTTTTTCTCTCTCAGATCATTCGTTTGCTGAATGTCTTCACTCCTCAGAAGTCGCTGGAAGAGTTCCAGGATTTGTAAGTTTTGAATAGATGTGTTTGTGCTTTTGCTTACCTTGTGTTTTAGGTAGTTATTATGGCTTCAGGCTGTAACGGTGCATTGGCCGTCTGTGTGGTTATTATAATGTCCATAGTTTTGCTGATACCACCATGCAGCTGATTAATTATACTGTCCTATTGCTGCATGTAAAAATTATAACGTTCAGATTGAAATTATGTTGTTAAATCAAGATTAATTACAGCTCCTGACGGCAGCATTTCTTGTATTGCCACACTTTGTTTTTTAAAGTAATAAGCTTGGGATCTTAGGATTGGTTTACATAAGTCGATGGTTTGCATGCAAGGAAATCTATATCGTTTGTGTGATGTAGATGTAATTGATCAAATGTAATAGATCATTTGAATGAAAAATGAGCACAGGGGATCTGACAGATCCGTGGTTTCGCTCAGGTACTTGGTGATGGAGCTGATGGATGCTAGCCTTTGTCAGGTCATCCATATGGACCTGGATCATGAGAGGATGTCCTACCTGCTTTACCAGATTCTGTGTGGCATCAGACATCTACACTCTGCTGGTATCATTCACAGGGTAAGTTCTCTTGTGCACATTAGATGTAAATGCTGGGGGAATTGGAATAATCGCCATGGAGACTAAGGAGACATGGAGACTTTAGCAAATCATCACCATCTCAAGAAAACAATTTATTTGGTTTTCTGCTTTAAAAAACAATGAGCTGACAGTATAATTTGTCTGTTGAGGGGTTCAAACACAAGTTCAAGGTAGAACAGCTTGAAACCCCTCCCCCCTTTTAAGTGAGCCAATGAGAAAAGAGCACATCCAGCATGACATATCACCAACTGTGTTTTCTGAGTCATTTGACTTTAATTTCATGTACATTTCACAAACAGGGATGAGACACAACAGTACTCAATAAAAAGTACACTGTGAAGTTATAGGTTCTCTTTCAGTGACAGCATGTCTATTCTCTGTCCTCAGGATCTAAAGCCCAGTAACATAGTAGTGAAGTCTGACTGCACTTTAAAGATCTTAGACTTTGGTCTGGCCAGAACCGCCTGCACTAACTTTATGATGACCCCCTATGTAGTGACCAGATACTACAGAGCACCAGAGGTCATCCTGGGAATGAAGTACAAGGAGAATGGTAGCAGTGATTTTTTTGTTCTGTATAAATTAGGCCTGTCAGTTTAAATAATATTTAATAATAGTATAGTATACATAGTTTAAATAGCATATATGTATGTGTCTATATAATATGCGTGTGTGTTTGTGTGTGTATATATATTACCATAAACATGTTGCTAACATATAACAAGTCATTTAAATTGATTTGAATCAGTTGACAGCTTCAACAATAATGTAAATGAAATAAAGTATTATATGAGTGTATTTTTAATCTTTGTGTTTTGGCACTGTGTGTTTTGGCAGTGGATATCTGGTCAGTGGGTTGCATCATGGGTGAGATGGTCAAAGGGAGCGTCATATTTCAGGGCACTGATCGTATCCTTTCAGTTCAGAGGCAAAATATGCATTCATAAGCCTATTGAAATGATTTAAAATGTTTTAAATGTGATTAAAATGTGTTGTAAAAATGTTGTTTAATGTATGTTTTTAAATGATCTTTTTAAATTTAAATGTGTTTAGCATTTGCATTTCAATAACAATCTCCCATACTGCCCGCAGTTCCATCGTAAACCGCTAGGGGTTCATCTTGTATTTTCTAGATTTTAGCGTTCACTGCCAATCATTAGAAGTAGAACTTAAAGTTTGGCTATTAAAGTGAAATTTCTTATTTAATTGCATGTGTCAAGCCCCTTTATCACTGTGACCTGCCTTAACTGAATCTCAGACATTGACCAGTGGAATAAGGTGATTGAGATACTAGGAACCCCTTCTCTAGAGTTTATGAATCGTTTGATGGAGACGGTCAGAAACTATGTGATGAACAAACCCCAGTTTCCTGGAGTCAGTTTTAATGAGCTGTTTCCAGATTGGGCATTTCCTTCAGAGACAGAGCATGACAAGATCAAGAGTAAGACTCGTTTCTGATGTCTTCAGTTTTCTTCCCTGACTCAAGCTCTTTCCAGTTAATTACAAATTTGTTAGTTCAAAAAAGTTAATTCATATTTACTTGCCTCATCTGCCATCTTGAATTTAGGATTGCCTTAATATGAAACATCTATGCAATGCTGCCTTTAGAATCTGATTCTTTGGAGACGGATGCTTTCTGAAACGGGTCTCACATCAGTAGCACACCTATAATACCTTATAATACTGCCTCTATAAGCAGCTCACTAGTACAGATCATCTGTCGCCATCCCTTTGTCTTTTCCATATTTATGAATCTTTAGCCTTCCTATCTGTACAGGAGTGCTGTATTTCAAATTGTTGCATTTAAAAGTCTTAGTATTCTCTCAGTGATACATTTCAAGCCAAAAAAGGCGATATGACATGATGTTGTTCTTTGTGACACCTAACATTGTGGACTTCCACTTGTAGCTAGTCAAGCACGAGACCTGCTGTCAAAGATGCTGGTGATTGACCCTGAGAGCCGCATCTCCGTGCAGGAGGCCCTCAATCACCCCTACATCCATGTGTGGTATGACCCAGCAGAGGCTGATGCGGTCAGTGCACCTGTCTTCAGTCACCTTGTCTAGAATCTCCTGTTAAAACAGTTTTACAGGGGACATGTATACAATGGTATAGAGATTTATAATGATTATTTATGTGCCCAGCCTCCTCCACAGATACCAGACAAGCAGTTGGAAGAGCGGGAACACAGCATTGAACAGTGGAAAGGTACAAACATCCACAGGGACCCTTCACAAAGTCTTTAAAAACATGCCAGTATGCTTTTAAGTTGAGCTCACACATTCCTCTCCTTCCCTGCAGAGCTGATTTATAAAGAGGTGATTGACTGGGAAGAGAGGAACAAGAACGGACTGATGAAAGATGAGTGTTTAGGTGAGTTATAAACCATATGAATAATTATTTCAATGTTTGCTTTGTTCTGTTTACAGTACACAAGATAATTTAAGAAAATAGAAATAAATAAATAGGATATTTTTTATTCAAAAACTTTTTATTCATGTAAATGTGTTTATTGACACTGGTCCCTGTGCCTTTATTAATAAACTTAGAAACTAAATATTAAATGAGGAACACGTAAATATTGCATTCGGTACATTTATTGGCATAGACACTTAATTAGACTCAAAAATTAGCCCATAAATTATCAACGTCTAGTTACACAGCTCTAATTTTGATGCATTGCTCTCTCTCTCCCTCTCTTTCTCTCTTTCTCTCTCTTTCTCTCTCTCTCTGTATGTGTGCGTATGTCAGATGGTACAGTGAACAGCAGCACAACGGCCTCCCAGTCCTCATCCATCAATGACATCTCCTCGATGTCTACCGAACAGACGCTGGCCTCAGACACAGACAGCTCCTGCATCGACACCCTCACAGGGGCATTAGAGGAGTGACAGTGAGATGCAGCTTCTCCCCCTCGTGTGTGTGGGCCCTGCTGTGCTCTTGACTGAAGAGAACTGTGGGTGCATGTTAAAGTGGCTTCAAGTTTACACTCTATTCTTCACACTGCTGTGCCACTGTTATTCCCACATCACGTATTAACACAGCTGTTTAATATCAGCTTTTAGACACGTCTGCTATGGCTTTAATTACAGACCACCGATAACCTAATTCTGCCTCTCTTCATTAGAGAGCCTTGATTATCCATTATCATGACATTTATCTCCACGGTGTAAATTAAACATTACCCCCTTAATGAATGGGTAGATAGGAATTAAAAGTTCACATTTCAGTTGCCCTCGTATGCCATCTTTAGTGGAGTACCCTATTTCAGCAGCATGCAACAGAGCTAGATCTGCCCTTTAGTCATTTATGTCCTCTCTTTCTCTCTCTATCTCTCTGTCTGATGTAGCTTTTATTGCCTTTCATTTTATCACCTAAAAGAAGCACAGATATAAATTTCCAGCGCTTTATAGCCAGTCAGCCCCTCTGGACGAGTTCCTGTTACAAATATTGCTGCATGATGTTAACAAAAAACACTTACCAGAAAGATGGTGTAACTACAGATCACTGACATACGTCACATGCACTCAACTAGAAACAGAACAGTAGCATCTGCTTCTGTATAGTCACCATGCATTTCAGTCGGTTAGGGTGTAGTTGTGTGTGTGTGTATGTGTGTATGTGTGTATATATACATACATAGATTTTGTGTAAATGTTATTTTTGTTGTGCTGTTTTACAGCTTTTACAATTATGCTTTTGCATACGTACTGTAATACAAATGATGTAGACGGAACTTGTTTTAGTAAGAAAATTGCACATAGAAGTGAGTGGATTTCTTTTCAGATGAACAAAGAAACAGTCTGCTGTGGACGCAATGTCCTAATCAAAGCTTCTGCTCCTCGTCATTCCAGCAGTAACTAATCGAATTCACGATGTATCACGTCAGATTGTACGCTTAATTGCATGAGCTAATGCAAACCTTTGCCTTTTAACCTCAAACTTGAAAAGCCCATAAGAATGTTGTATGAAGCAAATTTATTGTTTTTTTAACCAGACTTACCAGTTGGCCACTTTTCTCATAAAATTTTATGGTCCTTTCAGTAAAATGTTATCAAGAACATATCTTTTTTACAAACCTGCTTTGTTTATTTTATATGTCTTTTTTGCTTTTTGTTTACTGTGTTTGCAGACTTTATTAAACAACAAACTGTGGCTGACCATGTGCATTTACAGACCCAGGCATTTACAGAATCTGTGTTTATTAAATATGTTGATTATGCTTTCAGCTACCAATGAGTATAGTTTACAAGTCTCTGTTTAACATAACTGTTAAATCAATTTTACAGAATTTAGAGCATATTTTTACACACAGAATTAACACATAGAATGCAAAAACACAGTCTGCAGATTCTGTTTTGGACTGGACTTTGGTGCACCTGGAGACCTGCTTTTGACTGTGAAATTCTTTAACACTGAGACACGGTCAGGTCACCATCACAAATATTAATGTCAGTAACCTTCCTGCTTCAGTTTTCCTTTCACCTTTAACAAAATTCTCCACTTTTTAGTTTGTCTAGTGTCATTTCAAATGTTGCCTGTAGATTTTTGCAACTGTATATGTCCTTTACCCTACATTTATTGTTACACCTGGAAACACAAGCCCCCTTAATTCCACATAGACCTGAAGACATTTCAGAAATGTGCCATCCTCTGGCTTTAGAAGATACCAGGTGATATCTTGTGTTCCTCCAAGCTGATGGACTAAATCAGAAAGATTGGCAGACTGGTCCCACACTGATTGAACAGATAAAACTGCATCACAGTCACATTCATGCCTTAATCCTCTTCCAACCACCACTGCAGCTTGGTCATAAGATTACCCAACCATTGATGGTAATGGATCTATAACCAAGTTTTGGTTCTTCCTCTGCATGCTGGATTGTTTGCTAACATGGCACTTTCTTGGTTTTCCATAGTGTTTTCTAAGAAAGAAGATTAAGATAAGTAACGTTTCTCAGTCTCCTTGAGTTGAGCTTGTGGCATCTCATTTGGTGCTTCACCTTACTCACAGTGATGTGTATTACAATATTGCAGTGATGCATCATTTCCATGTTAGAGCCTCAGGCAGGTTAGCCTTGAGCCTCAGGTAGGTTAGATGTGCTGTTGTGGACTCATTGATTCATTGAGACTCAAGACGACAAAGTTGGCTCACACTTTCTCAAGGGCTTGCTTTCTCTTTTCTCAATGTCTGTTTCCCTTGGAGATGAGAGAGTGTTTGTCTGTAAAAACAGTGTGTGCTTGTCACCGACAATCCTTCACTAGAGGAGAATCAGTAACGACTTGATTAATAATCACTTTATAGATCTTCACTTCCGACATTCTCAGACTATGTTTCTAAGAAAGCAGTTCTCACGGACATCATTATTATCATTAATTATGTCAAAGGAATAGTAACGCAAATGCTTTGTGCTTGTAAGGTCTGTTGAGCTTTCATGTGTTTTGTATCATTGTGCTACATATGGTACCCTGTCAGTAGGCTACAGTGGGAGCAACCGGATCACAAAGTTCTCTGAAACATATGCAAAACCTGAAATGGAATCCTCTGTCTACAGTTATAGAGATTCTTTTTCAGTGTGAAAGACATGAAATTAAACCTCTGTTACAACTGGCCAAATAAAATGCTCAAATAAAAACACTGCATTTTGTTGGTTTTTTGTTACATTTTATATGGTACAAATACATTCAGTGTACGAACGTTATGTGTGTGTACAAGGTATAACTGTGCCTCCTGTTATTATAAATGAAATAAATAGAAATGTACAGTGTCCCCCAGCCAAGGCTTTTTAGCCCCTTTATCTTAGAGTATATAAGGAGTATCCTTAGGGTCTACTTATAGTCAGCATCTCTTTCTCATGGCATCCATACTTACTAGTTATTATAATCCAATACAATATACAATTCTGTTATCGCTCAAATGGTGGAAATGCGCCTTTTGGTTTAATCATTTTTAAACATGCTGTTCCAAACAGTTTTCAGGCACCTGAATTATACTTCAAAAGACTTACTACAAGTCTTAAGTGACACTTAGATGGCTGTTTTAATGCTGATATTGTCAAACTGTCAAAACTGTCAAACAGAAATCTTTTTTGTGCTGCTGAGGTTGCATTTGTAACACAGCATCTGAATGTTTTAAAAACTCTGAACCATGCGACTCGTTTCTTGGGCCTCAGTGTTCAGCTTGCTAAATGTTTCGAAGAATTGCTCCATCTCCTGTTGCAGGGTGGTGTTCCGTCTGTCTGCATCAACACGGGCCCGCTGCACGTCCCGCATCTTGATCTCAGCCATGCTGACCCAGTGTTGCTGCTGCTCCAGAGTGGAGCGCAGCCCTGCAACTTCTCCCTGTAGTATTCTGTTCCTTTGGTCCAGCCTTAAAATAGAACAGAAAATAGGATATAGGGGTACATAATTTAAGTGGTATGTTTAATTCATGCATACCTTTACGTGAATGTAATCACAACAGCAGAGTTGGGTTTCCCCCTAGAAATCATTTATTATGGTATTAGGGCTATCGAGTGTCTTACCTGTTAATTTTTGCTTCATATTCCACTTTTTGCTCGGCCATCTGTTGGCGAAGCCCTGCAACAAGGCATTGCATGGTGTGAGAAGCCGGAATGCTCAGGGGCTCTAGAGTAACATTTGGCAAAAAGATTTCGCTGCTGCAGGTACCTAAAAGTACCTCCTCTGTGGGAGCAGAAGAGGAGGCAGGGTAATTAGGGTGAGGGTCTTCTTCACTAGAGTCCATTTTAAAAGATAAGTGTCCGAGAGAATTATGGCAAAGTCTTTCCACTTCACTGCCATCACAGTCCCCATCCAAAGGCACAATCTCACATGAGGACCAGGAGCTGCTGCTGTCCGCCACACTAGCAGTACCATCTTTTGCCTCCATAGTGCCACCGACTGACTTCAGTGCTTTGTTCATGCAGGCAGGTGATGGATGTCTGTGAATGGAATGGACGGATGGTAAAGTGACCTCAGGAAGGCTGTAGTTCCCTATCAGTCAGTCACGTTCGACGTTACGTAAAGTGACTGACGTATGGGGTCTTGCTTGAGAGCCCTATCACCTTCGCGTAGTAAAAAATCGCGCCAATGAGCATCGGCCCGAGAGGAGAGAGCCAATGAGCAT
>JAZGTJ010007074.1:0-18056 GCA_036877575.1 Botia almorhae
GTGTGTGTGTGTGTGTGTGTTTAAAACAGATCACTGGTGGTCAGTGTGTGTGTGTGTGTGTGTTTGTTTGAGACAGATTACTGGTGTTCAGTGTGTTTGTGTGTGTGTGTTTAAAACAGATCACTGGTGGTCAGTGCCCCCACAAACACACACTCCTCGCACTATTACTGATTTGCCTTCCAAATTGGTTCGCCTCGCAGAAACAGTGGCTGTGGGTTTCTTATTAAATTAGTGAAATACACTGCAGATGGTTGGCTGTCCATTGTGACATCATGTTTATCCCAGCCAATAAGAAACATACACCAGCGTGCTCTGCTTGAGTGGAAGTAGAGAAAATAACTCATTTCACTGATTGTACCACTATTATCAGATCTGAGGAAAACAATAGATGTGTGATGCTCGGACCTCCTTTTCTGTTTGATGTATTTACTTGTTGTACATGATGTCAGTCACAGAGCCGTACATTAGCAATACTGTAACTGCACTACTGTAACTGTATCATATTTAGAGCTGTATTTAAAGCCGTTTTATGTCCTTTACACTGTATACAAAGCAAGAAACCCAATAATCACATCGCAGTTCTTTATTATTTTTGCCTGTTTTATAGCCTTTGATTTGTTTAAAGTATTTATTTAATATTGTCTTTAAACGTTTGTTTTTTGTATAGACAAATGTTTTTAAATTTGACAGGTGATTATGAATATGATTGAAATGCTGTTTTTGCGTTTTCCAGGTAGCCCAAATTTCAATCTGTACATTTAAATGATTATAGTCACGAGTGAGATGACAATACCACACAAACGTGTCATGTCATGTTGATATGCAGCTAGCGGGAGAAAAACAGCTAAATTGATCGGATGCCTCAGATAAGAGTTACAGAGATCGTCAAAACAAGCACAATTAAAAGCTGCTTTGACTGATGACCGTTAAGCTGAAACTCTCTGTCACTCTTCTGACTTACTCAAATATTAATAAAAACCAGCTGGAAGGCGCAACATTTGCATTGAGACCGACGGTTATTGAACCGGGTTGCGTTGTAAATGGTACCGCAAAACTTGCAACAAATTCAGATTTAATGGCGACCTGCTGTGGAAGAAAAATGATGCAATATGTACATGCGCTGCGTTGCAGCCGCGCAGCTTTAGTCTTATTCAATGCTACATTAACTTTCTCATTTATGCAGCTTCTGTAAAATAGAAAGCCTGGGGCATCCTGCAAAGTGTGTGTGTGTGTGTGTGTGTGTGAGGGTGTCTGCTCAACAATGTATTTGTATTGGTGTTTGTGTGTCTTTGAGCATGAACGCACTTAAATTAGTTTTTCCTTTTACTTTGTACTACCACCCAGAGACGTGAAGAATGACCAAACACCGTTTGGAAAAATGCAGTACGCCATGTTCTCCCATTTTGGCTCCTAAAAGCAAAAATTTTCCCATGATGCTTTGGGACATTGCTTAGATTCTTTGTTTATTTACGGCAGAACAACTGGAAACATTTTGGTATTTTGTGTATTAGTCTTGTGACTAAAGACAAGCATTACCAGAGAAACAGTTGCACGTGTTAGATAAGTAAATAAAGGTTCTTTGTAGTGTAACGTCAAATCGAATAATCTGTCAGGGGTGACGCGCCAAAGGACGCGAAGATGCAGCGTTGCATAGCAATTCTTTACCGGCTTGAAGCTTTAGCATGAGCTGAAAGCCGAATAACCAAATCCAGCATAAAGGGGCTCGGGTTCGATCATACTTCATGCCTGCCTGATGATAAATGTCCTCTGTATTGAGTCGACGTCAGGAAATCAATACGCCTCAAATTGAAACAGTATAGGGTTGTATTGATCCGGGCTGCTGAATCAGAGCGAGAGAGCTTTGATGGGACGTTCCCTGACAGCTTTGAGCTCAGTAATGACACGCTATCAATTTAGGCTTTACGCTGATAAATCAAGGCGAAAATTGGATGTCAGATTTTTTCCTCCGCGCTTTACTCTCGCATGGAGTTATTTTCTATTCCTTCTCCCTTTGACCTCTGACCTCCGTCAGTGAATTATAAAGTTCAGTCCCGTCAAAAATGAGAAGGAATTAATGACGGGAACGTCGGAATTAATGACGGTAGAGAAATCCATGAAATTGAAAAATCACATTTATTTGGATGTCATGGAGCTGTTATTCAGCTCTCCAAAGCTTTATGTTCGAAGGTGGTTGTGGATTATTGTCACGATCAATTAACTTTTGACACATTTTTGCACGTTTCTGTTTCTTTTTTGCCATATTTAGGATTTTTTTTTCATATTTTTTCCCCCATGTACTCTTGCACAGTTCAGAATCTGATCTCCAATGAAAACAGTTCAGATTCTAAACAGACACCACGCATGTCACATACACTACGCTAAATTTAGGGCACTTACATTAAACAGCTGTGTTGCAAAATGTGCCGTATGCTGCATGTTATTACATTTAATAATATCATGTCAAAGATTAGCCGCGCCGCAGTGATAAACAGTAGCTTGCTGCATTCGTGTCACATGATCGCATGTTAATTCTGCGAATGGAATGTGGTTATAATCTCAGAAATGAAGTTTAAAAGAACTCGAGGGAAACAGAAGGTCATGTTGAGTGCACGGTGGTTTTAGAATTCCACACTGTGTGCTCTGTTTGCGCACATGGAAAATTCGCATGCTGTACAAAGTTTGAGCGGTGCCGTACTGCTTTTGCGAACATAGCTATCGTCTGTCTCTATCCAAATATCCATACTGGCAGTGCTAAACAAACACACTCTTATTCTCAGCACTCCTACCAAACCGCACATCACACTTAATAAAACCGACGTCCACCGGTTTCCCCTCGGCATTTTTTTTGCCACGAAACAGCACGTTGCTGGCTATGCTAGCCGTCCAATAAAGCTTCATTTTACTGCTGGACGTAGCTGCTCCAAAAAGTCATTTGGGTGCTAAATGCTCCAGCACGGCTGCTCAGAACAGAAACGTTAAATCGTCGGTCACTGTGGACGACCGTCCCATTGTTGAGATGGGACCTCAGAATTTTGGTTGGCAGCTGACAGAGGACCGGCATACCTGAGCCACACCAGACCTTAACTTAACCTGATCTGAGTATTGATTGTTAATGTTGTGTTATTACTTTTTGTTGTGTTGACAGAATGGGTGGGAGGTAGATAAAGAAAGAGAAAAGAGAGAGAGTGAGAGAGACTATTGGCATGTATTGATTTGCTGGTAGGCGGAGAAAGAGGGAGACACTGTTTCCCTGGAATAATTTGTGAGTGATGGTGACAGACTGGTATTGGATAATAACTTTCTGATAGAATGAAGCTGATACATACATGGAATGAGGCTGGGTTAAGCAGTCTCATTGGGGCTGTCATTGTGGCGTTTGATTGGGGGTTATCCATTTCAATAGCAGTGGGGGAAGAGGGAAAGCAATAAGGTGAAATTTTCTGCTGCTGGAGAGGTTTCAGCCCTCCAGAAGTGGGATTTTAGTCTGACATCTAATGAAAGATGAATGAATCTGTCAACAGCTGCTGTCATTCTTTCCCAGAGTTCTGCGGGTCGGGAGGGTTTCCTTTACAGGGAAGGTGAAGTTTTTTCAGATTGTTTCGGAAAAGCAGGAGTGGATTTAAATGTTGCTGGACATTTGAAGACTGATGGTGTCGTTGAAACGACTCTTAAATGCCCTTTAAATGCTGTGTTTCCACACTGCTACCAGCATTTCTCGCTCATTGGAGTTTCCATAATCAAGAACAGACACAACATGTGGATTTTTGTCTGTGCCACAGAATTGAATAAAATCAGGATAGTGTCATTTTTGATAGATCCTTTCAACATTGTTTTCTGTTTTGATTCTTTCATATTTTGCAAATTATCTTGCAAATATTATATATTATTAATATATATCATATATAACAGATATATGATATATAACATTGAAAATGTTCTACTGATGTTACTGCAAGAACGTTTTTGATAACATTGAGAGAACTTTAACCAATGTTCTGAGAATGTTTCTTGTTAGCTAGGAAGGTGAGTTACCCCAGCTGAGTCTTGGTTCACCCAGCGGTTTTTCTCATTTTAGGGAGCTTTTTCACCACTGTTGCCTGGCTTGGTTTATTGGGGCTTTTTGAACAATATCTGTTGTGGAACAATTGTATGCAAATAAATAGAATTATATGATTTGATTGGGCCATGGACTGTCACATTCAGCGTTTAAATTCATTTTGCCATCGCTAGTCCTCTGTTTACTGGAAGCAGTTTGTAAATATTGCATGAAGCGTTTTATGAGGTCTTTTCCAAGTACAGGCGAACGACCTTGGGCGGAAATAGTTTCCATCTGATGTGTAATATCTTCCCCTCAGAAGCACCATCTGAAAGAAACATTGCAAAAACGTATTTAAAACCTTCATCTTTAAAAGGACCAGACGAATTTAGTGTTAACTGAAGCTGGTGTCCCCCAATTTTAAACATATGCCAAGAGAACAGAGAGCTTGTGTCTTGGCACAACTTCATTGAAAGTGTTGAGCGTGTGTTTTGTGTCATGAACATTCAGAGTGGCAGCTATGACATCACAAAGTCTGTGTGATGCTGAGAAAAGCCAGTCGACCCCCAAAATAGACCAGTCACTGATTACCGCCATTTTGTTAATTATACTCCATTAATGTCCCCAAAACACGCATTTAATGAGAACATAATGGCGCCTTATTAAATCTCCCCACTGTGTTCTTTACTGTATGTGCCAAAACAAGAGCCTCTCTATGGTGATCTGATCTGGATTAGCATGTTCTTATTAACCTATGATGATGGTCTTAAAGTCAGGCAACAGATTTAAAACTGATTTGATTTATTTTTATTGTGTTTTTTTATAAATTTTAAACATGACTGTCACAGTTAATTTCTAAAAAGGTTCTACATGATGCCACAGAGGAACCATTTTTGGCTGTGTGGTTCCATAAAGAACCTTTAACATCTGAAGAACCTTTCTGTTTCTCAAGAAGGTTCTTTGTAGTTAAAGGTTCTTTAGTCTATAAAAAGGTAAGAAAGAAACAGTTTTTTTTAGGAACTTTTGACTAAACGGTTCTTTGAGGAACCAAAAATGTTTTTCTGTGACATGGCTGTGAAGATCCATATAAGAACTTTTATTTTTAAGAGCGAGACCCTGTTCACGCTGCACCCAAATCTGTTGTATGATCTCATTTAAAGTACTGACTGCTCACACTGCCATTGTGTAAGTGATGAAATCTCATCCGTGTTGTCCATATTCAGAATATTTACATTGAATGTCGATGCGTATATGATGGATGGTGTAATCGAGTTCTTCTGCCCAAATGAAGCTTCTTTGTGGGAGAATGAAGGTGTCTCTCCTCTTGCTCTGAACACACCAGCCCTGAGGAACAGCACGGTAACAGGGTCGTCCATCTCATAACCCTCACGATGCCAGCGTACAAGCCCAGTAGATCATATCAGCAGCCGGCTTTCCAAACAAGCTCTGTTTTTTTAAAGATTAAATTGTTATCGTTTGCTTTATTTCCTGTTTTGCTGTTTTAGGCTGAATCATAGCTGTCAGATTTTACAGCCCTCCACAAACAGCACGTGCCCTATGGACACAAGTTTTAAATCTTGTTCTCTTGCTCTGCTGCTCTGAGAGAGTGTTTTTTAACGCGGGTGACGAGAGGGGGATGCAGACGGATTTTATACGCATACAGTCTTTTGTTATGCGTTTAGAAAAAAGGCCCAAAGCAGTTGTAAATAATGACTGGCACACTGGTGGCTTGGTAGTTTTGGTTATCAGGGCAGAGAGATTAGCTTTTAAAATGCAGTTGGAAATCCATTTGGGTGATGGATGGGCGATGTGACTAATAAATTTGAACTGCTTTCTAGGAGGGCTGGCTCTTCATCGTCCTTTAGTGTCGAGCGTGTCAGAAGCTAATTTGGCTGAGCAATTACCATTCAAATAAAAAAACAGTTTTCCGCATCTACTCTTTAATGTCAAGAGCGTTGAGAAAATAGGCTTGTATTCTTTTCTTATCGTAGAACACAATTAGATAATTTAGCCTTAAAGTTATCAAAAACACTCTTGCAGTAACGTTACGTAACATTATTCACACAACATTATTCTTTATCGAAACATTATTCTCTATTAACATTATTATACTTGTTAGTGGAACGTTTTAAAATACAGAATTAAAAAAGTTTGATTATGTTCCTTATGTAACCTCAGAAAACGGACCATTTTGAACGTTCCTATAACTTTCAAAATACCATTTATAATGTTTTATTACTTAAAGGAAACGTTAGGGAAATGTTTTTACAACCTAAAATTGTTAGCTGGGTTGTTTTAGCGTTATGTTACTTAACATTGATTTTATTCTGATGGGTCTGAAATGTATAAAAGCAACATCACACTCTGTAAAACAGATATTTTATATGGCTGGAATTTTATACATTATTCAGTTCCGTTCTCACACAACAGTACAGTGGATTGCAGTATATGATACCCGCATTACTGCTAGGAGACGACCCTGCCTGAGGGCCCTCAGAGCCGGACCACCCTCTGTGAGGAAACTCACGTCATGGCACTTCCAGCACGGACGAAAACCGGCTCTGTGTTGACCGCAGGGTTTAACGTATCACTGGACCCCCATCCAGTTCTGCGGAAACCACTGGAAAACTGAAAGCATATGCTGGAGGCGAAAGAGAGGGTGAGGGGATGTACCCTTCCCTCTTATCACTCGTTGTAATGCCACTTGCTCGTCTAATCCTCGTATTAAGAAGAAAACGCAAATGTTTGAGCTTCGCTCTGCGTTGCCGTACACACACGACATACCGCTGTCAAACCAAATCAGAATCATCATGTGCTGTGGAAAGGGTGAACAGGAAATCTTTCTACACCGCCCGCTCGCAGGCATCTTTAGAGGTTATAATCTTAAACGGTAATCGCCCGGTCGCCTCAGCGGGATTTACATATTTTTTTCACGCTGTAATCTCGCATTTACAACGTTGTTTATCTGATTTAGGCCCCTCCCCCTCTTGACATCTCTGTCTGCGGCTCTTGAGGTATAAGACTGACAACAGACCAGCCCCCAATACAGGCTTTCGTACCCCAGCTAGTGATGATCTTTAGCCAGCAGCTTGTGTATGCAAACACGCTTTGTCTCCCACACACACACATTGATTGATGTTAAACTGAGACTGAATGCTCGTGTTGCTGTCAGAGCTCGGCTTAGTCCCCTGAGCTTCCCTGATTTCCTGACATTTGTAGATATAATATTCATCAGCTTTTGTGATGTGATCTTGCTGTAACACTTTAATCTGTTTAGACTGACTCAGGGTTATGGCAGAGAGGATAAAGGCTCATTTCATACAGTCTGTAACCTGTGGCGAGCACCTCTGTAGGATCTGAGATCAGATGTAATGGCTGCCTCATGTTAAAATGAGAAGGTTGGCTTCTGTTGTTATTTTTGTCTTTGGTTTATTAGTGAGTGAACACAGATGTGTGTTACACTTAAAATATGTTTTAGTGTGGACTGAGTCTTTGAGATGGTTTTTTTTTTTAAAACAACATTTAAAGGGACGGTACACCCAAAAATCAAAATGATGTCGATTTTTCCTCACTCTTACCAACACATTTAAGGGAATGTTTTTTTTTGGAAGAATTTTTCCGTAGCTCATTTATTTATTATATTTTACAGTGACCGTGTCTGTCAAGTCAAGAATGACAAAAACTAAAATTAAACTATGAGCTAGTGTAGAAAAGAGCTGTGTGAAACTTCTTCAACATCTTTTGTGATCAATGAATAAAATCATGAAAAACAACAAAAGGAGACATTTTCATTTTTAAGCGAACCGATTCTTTAAATTCTGTCATCTGCACAGAAATCTGGAGTGGCATTTTACAAATACAAAATTTTGATCAAAGCAAATTCATGTTTTTCAAACATTCCACCACATACACAAACAGATACATGGATTCATGTCTCAGTTTATGATGAAAATTAGTAAATGTCTCGCATAGAACGCTGCGTTTCCACAGTAACAGAGTAGCTGTTAATGAAGACAAAGCATGTGGAATTTGCTCAATGTCTCATATCATGCTGTCATCTGTCCCTCGGTTTGGCCAATCATCACTCTCTTATTCCTGTTTGGAGTAAATTAGCTGCAGTATTAATTTGTGCTTTTCCTCTCTTCCTTTTTTCTCTTTCTCTCACTCTCCCTCGCTCCTTCAAAAGCCTTTGAAACATCTCCAGTCTGAAACGCGCTCGGTACGGGCAGCACTTTGTAACCTGATGCTGCTTTCTCGTCTTAATGGTTTGCATTAGCCGTGAGCAATAACGTTAGCCCGGGTCTTTAATGTAGGAATAATCATTTATAAAGATGGTGACCACATGCTGTAGCTGTTTTCTTCCTCCGACGCGCCCCCTCTCCTCACCTAACAGCTTTTTCTTCTTTTTTTATACGGCCTCTAATTTGCTGTTATTAATAATGAATAAAAGCGCAATTTTCTGCGGTTCGCTCCAGGCTCTGGGACTCATTTCAATGAATATTTCAGCGCGTTATTTTAATCACATCTGCGCGTATGCCGTGGGAGGGGGTCCCGGTTTTATTGGCCTGGGGTGTGGCTATGGTGAGACCTCAGCATCATTAAAAACCTCTCGCAGGCTGCACAGAGGCCCCACATCTGATTTACAAGACTTGTTAAAAAACACAGTAAAAAAGGAAGCACGCTGCGCCATTTATACTTGTAATTTGATACCGTATTTGTTAATGGTTCTTGCTGTTATTTATTTGCGTGCTGGAGAACTTCGGCTGCTGTTTCGTACCCCGCGGGCCTGGCGCAAAAGCGTGTCTGGGTTCAATAGTAGTAGATTTAATGAACTTTGGGAAATTTGCTACGTTTAAGCAGTTAGTGTTGTGTAACCTTTGGTTTGAGTGCCGTCCAAACCTGTAGTTCTCTGTCGTTTGTTCTGTAACAGTACAATAAACATTTAAGAGTGCTTTCTTTATGTTCGTCTGATTTGTTTTTGTTATAGTGCTTCACATATGACTGTTTTCAAACAAAAATAAAAGGCATGTTAATAATACGAACGCCCCAAAATAAGAGGTGCCCTGCAGAGTATGTAGTTAGTGTAAAGAGGGCCTGTTTCATCATAAATGTTGATAAGCTGATGTTACAATGTTACAGCTTTCCATTTTTTCTGTTTTCTAACAGGAGTTCCTGTCTTTTCCCCTTTTCCAGTCAGCAGCAGGACTTCTGGCGTCTGGATTACTGGGAGGATGACCTCCGGAGGAGGCGGAGATTCGTGCGCAACCCCTTTGGCTCCACCCACTTGGACATCACGTGCAAATCACTGGAGGACTACGGTCAGTAATTCTGCCAACGGCCAATCAAATCGTTGCTGTACTCTGTCAGTCTAGCTCATTTTCTCCCAAATTACTTTGGTTTCGTACAATGACATCATTGTTCAGAAAACGACAAACACGTATGCGGATTAGAAAAGCTTCGATTTAACTATTGGACGCCGCTAACATTCATTGTCATTTTTATAGGTTACATATTTATGAGTCTCGTCCATTGAACATGGCAGGGGGGTTTATGGCGGGTTTTATACTCTTACAGCACACATAGTTGAGAGGAAAACAGCACGCCTTGGTTTTTACCGTTTCTGCCCGTTTGCTCTCTAACATTTTTCCTCATTGACCCATTTGATCCGGCAGCGCTGCACACCGCGCGCGCGGCTGTCGATTCGGCTCTGTGTCACGCAACACAGGTTTTAAAAGAGAAGCCGTGTATTCAATATTATTAACCACTGCAGGCGCTACTACTCCAGACATTATGTTGAATAGAAGATACAAAGAAAGTGTATTAACAAAGGCAAAGCCATTGATTCCCAAGTACAATGGGCCGACTTCTGTACTGTGTGAGACAGTTACTGTATTTTCATTTACGGTAGGGAAAACCTACCTTTTGTATGCAGAGGGTTCATATATTTAAAAACCAAGGACAGGTTCTCTCAAAGGTGTGGGAGCGTTTTCGGTTGCAGTTGTATGTTTGTTAAAAAAATTTAAGCCATGAATTTATCAATTTCAAATGCCTTGACATCGACAAATTTCGACTCACATTTGTCATTTTAAAGGTTATGCCTTAGCCTGCTGTGTAGTTGTATCGTGTCTATGTGCACGTCTTCCCCTTTCTGCCCAACTATTTTGAGCCTGTGTCAGATGGTCTGTGTGTCAGAGCCAGAACACACACACACATGTACACACTCAAACATACACATGCCAGCTGTTCCCTGACCTGCAGGTGGCCCTTACTCATGTCACAAGCACGGATTCTGCTTTTCATTTCATCTCCATATTTACATTTCCACTGTCTTTCAAACATATTACCCAGAATGCCTCATGCATTTGTTGGTAACCTCACAGCGCTGCAGCGTTCCTCTGGCGTGACTGGGTTTCTGTCAGCGCGTCTCTGCGGAGCTGCAGTGGAGTGTGTGAGGCCGCTGTGACTGAGGACTTGTTGAGGTCTCCAGGCTTCTCCTCATCTTTAATGAGAGGAATAATGCATAAGATTGTCATGTGAAAGGGTTCGCCTGTAGTCAGATGTTGCCCCACAATGCCAGAGAGAGCGAGAGACTTTATGCAGAGGGAGCGACTACAGTGTTTTTATAAACCAGCATTGTTATGCTTTTTATTTGTATAATCTAATATATATGAATTTGTGTACAATTGTTTACAGCAATTGAATATTTATTTGAAATAACTTTCTATATTTCTTTCTCTCTCTCATATATATATATATATATATACACACTGTATACACACACACATATATATGAATGAGAGTGTATATATATATTCAAATACTTACGCGTATATATAGTGTGTATATATAGTCTTCTGCTAATTTAGTTTTCAGAACAGACATTTTGACTTAGCTCGCTAAACTATAATAAACTCTGTACATAAGGTGACACCCTACACGTAAACGCAGTATAAGGTGTATGAATCATGTTCTTCAGAAGTGGTGTACAGCGGTAGCTCCTTTCACACACGTCTGGTGAGGTTTGGCGAGAGTCTCTCTGCTCTGTGCTGGTTAGGCAGTAAGAACAGTCTTCGGTTGACTCTGTGACTGGAGCAGCTGAGGCTCACAGTATGAATGCAGGTGATTTGGATGAATTGACTGTTAAGGGTGTGTATAACTTTCCATCATTTTTGCCAGAGACCAAAACGATTGAAAAATCGCTTCTCTCAAATGTCAGAGCAGCGCCGTTTGACAGCAGCCACTGCGTGAGGGGCTCATTTTTATTCAAAATGACATATTTTCATAGAGCTTGTATGCGTTGTAATATACACCGCGCTTTAGCTATATTTCATGTTTCTCCTCGTTGGAATGACACGGCGGGACATAAAATATGTTGTAGGTTCATTCGAAAAATGTTCTAACTACCCTAGAAACAACATCATTATATTTGATTCATGGTAATTTGATGTACTTTTGTGGCTGTAATACAGTCCTCAGTCTCTGAAAATAGAGGAACAACCTCATTTTAACGGGACCTCAGACAGACTGACCAGGAGAATCTGATGAAGCATTCTGCCTTTGCTTCGTTCCCAGGTACCACTGAGGAAAACGTCCCCCTTCTGCACGTGTTTGTGGGAAACTTTGCTTTAAAAAAGCCCGGCTTAGTCCATTAGCTGTCCTGACAACATACCTAGCTAACAGGGAACGTTCTCTGAAAAGTTCTCTCAAAGTTATCGAAAACATTCTTGCAGTAACATTAGTAGGACATTATTTTAATGTTATATAGTCGTATATTAAAAATGTTATTTTTAAGTTGTTAGTGAAACCTTTTACAAGCATTACAGAGTTAAAAAAGTTTGAATAGCGCTCTTATAACCAAGCAGTAGCGTTACTACAAACCTAAAACTGGATGTTTTGAATATTGCTAGAACATTCCAAACTAACATTTTTAACATTTTTGTTGCTTAATGGAAACGATAAAGAAATGTTCTTCCAAGCTAAAGTTGTTGCTGGGTAGCGAGTGTGTTTCATGCGGTTCTCGAGCTGTGGTTCTTCCCCCTCACTCACACGCGGCCGTGTATATTGTGAGCTGATGGGAACTGGCCAGGCATGAAATGAAAGTCAGGTTAATATTGATTCTGCTCTTTAACGACCTGTTCTACCTCAGGGTGTCCTTGCAGTCCTGTTTTCAGGTAAACAGCTCAGCCCCGACCCAGTGAACCCCTCCGGTCAGAGATCTTTATAGCTTGTTACAAGAGAAAAAGAGAGAGGGATGTACAGGACGAGAGAGCCCACAGTCCAGCTGTTGTTATCAGTCAACAGTAGCATTTGGTTTTTAAAGGGATAGTTCAATCAAAAATGAATAATTATTTTACTCTTCTGCTCTTCAAAAGAAGATATTGTGAGAAATATCTGAGTGGTTTTGTGACCGTACACTGGAAGTCGATGAGCGCCACTGTTGTTTGGTTACCATTGTGCTTTAAAATATCTTCTTTTGTGTTCCTTAGAAGCAAAAAAAGTCATACAGGTTTGGAATGACATGGCGAGTAAATGATGGGAAAATTTTTCATTTTTGGGTGAGCTATCCCTTTAAGATGTTGTTTTAGCTTAATCCGGATTTACTGCTCTGAATTGTGAGGAACAGTTTGCAGAATTGTGTGTCATGGATGTAAACGGATAAATAATCAGATCAGTCAAATGATTTAATCTGTCATATCCTTGTTAATGACAGAAATTCCAATACTGTGGAAATCTGTGGAACTTTATTCAGAACTACATTTCGTGTGAGTCCAGTGTTCTGCCATACTGGAAGTGAAGCCAAAAGGAAAAACTTTGGGTCTCCGGTTTCACTGTAGGTTTTATTTTTACATAGAATTCGCGCATGACCCATGCGGGACAATAAAAGCGCAGGGCCTCAGAGCTCCAGTCATACATAAAACATGGGCAAGAATAACAGAGCAAATGAAGGTCTATTTGAAGCCTTTCAGTTCATCTGTAACATATTGAACAGTAAAACTACTGAGCACTTAAATATTTCCACCCTGGGAGCCGCTTACACAAACTGTAAAACTCCTTCTGCCACAAGCTCTGCTCACGTGAAAGACTTTCATTTGATGTGACTTTATGAAAGCAAAAGAGCAAAAAAATGAAATAAATCAGCATGTTGAAGAAGTTTCACAGTGACGGACTGACAGAGTTGAATTGCAAACCAAAATCTTTCACTGGAATCTGTCTCCCTTTGTGTCTGTCTCTATCCCTGTCTTTCTCTTTTTTTCTCTCTCACTCTCTCTCTCTCTCTCTCTACCCAAGCTCCAGTTCTTCTTGCATTTATCAAGAAACAGTTTTTCCACATCTGAAAAGCTACTTCCAGTGTTTCCTTTTGCTGTGTATTAGTTTAGAGCTGCAACTAATTTAACACGTTTTGATTTGTTTGTCACTGTATTTATACACACACGTCAGACAGTCAGTGGCAATTTTCCCCAGCTGCGTGGATCAAATCCAAGCTTGGGGCTAAGACCATCACTCAAGTCCCACAGTACACCAGCACAGCAACTGGCCATCACCTGGTCTTTCTCAACTCTGCTGTTTCTTGCCAAATTTGTGCCCTGGGTAACATTAAGCCCCTCTGATGGGGCGCGGGTGGACTTGAATTGCCTCAATGTTGGGCGCTAATGGCTCATGGAAGCTTAGTGAGTGAGACGGTCTGATGCAGACAAACCAGAATACAAACAAATGCATTTTGTTATTGTATATTTTATTGTATAGTTTTGTAAGGTGCATTATTGTTATAGGAAAGCCAGTCTTAGGTTTCCCACCATGCATTATTCCTTAAAGCAGCAATCCGTAACTTTTGTCTCTCTACCGCCATCTCTGTTTAAAACATAACATTGCAGGTTACTTGTGGAGTTATTTTTAAACTCTTAGACTCTTAGTTAAGTCTAAACTCTTAGTTAAGTTTAAACTCTTAGTAACTGCTTTAAGAACAAGCTACACCATCCTCAGCACCCAGAAATGTGACAGTAGTCGGATCTTCTCTCTGTTTATAAACAAACATTTCTCATAAAATCTGACCCCACAGCTCAAAATATAAATCATTATAATAAACTTACTGTTGTGAATCAGGGTGAGGTTAGGAAATCATGATCCATCATGTACTTGCTTGATAACTTTTTTTTCTTTTCATTTTTTTCGGATTGCAGCTTTAAACTAACGGATGATCTGCAGGAGAACAGTGATATTAGAACATACAGGAGAACCGTGATATTAGAACATACAGGAGAACCGCGATATAAGAACATACAGACTTTATATCAAAGAGAGAAAACAGGAAGGCAGGAAGCTTCTATAGAGCACTGCTGTCGTTATTCAAAATTGGCAGATATATACGTGTCTGTTTCCTTCTTGTGGTCTGCTTGTGTAACACCCTCCAGCTGCAGATTTTTTCAGCTCTCTTCATTTGCCCAGGATCATTTTCTTGTCAAAATCCGCCTGGTGTATTTAGTCTGCGTTGCACTGAGGTCTTAAGGTCCATCTTGCCAGTCAGACTGAAGCTCAGCTCCGTCAGCTTCTCTGCTTTAATGTCAGCGTAATGATGGTTTACAGAATTACGTCTTACATTTCCCTCCGTCTGCTTTGATCCATGACCACCAGCTGGCTTTGTGCCTCTAAATGTTACGCGCTTCCCATTTGTGTAAAAAGGTCTCACGTCTGCTTTGACTCTGAGATACTAGACTGTGCAGAAAGACTGTTGTGTTTTTTATTGTTTTTTTCTCTTTTGTTTCTGTGTATTGCTGTTGACAGTATTTGAATGTGACCCTTTAAAGAAAAGATACATGACCCCCCCAGCTAACAAGGAACATTTTCAGAATGTTGGCTAATGTTATTGGAATGTTTTAAAAAGTTAAAGAATTTTTTTATACCCAAACAATAACAGTTATTAAATTAGACTGTTTCTAGAACAATCATTTTTGTTTTTTAGTTTTGTTACTTGATGAAAATGTTAAGGAAATGTTCCTACAACCTAAAATTGTCAGAAAACAGAGAACCATGAAGCGTTTTAAACTCTCTCTTGAAAGAAGACATGTCAGGAGCGTGTTGTCTATTTTTATTTCTAATAAGCTGTTTTTTATAGAATCTCTCTGTTCTGGAATCTCAGGGATTTCTGACCTTATATAAGACAAATCCACATAGACGCCGGTGTGCGGTGAAGTGTAGCAGGCCTGGCTGTGTCTTTTCTCTCCTTCTGCAGTAATTAAAGCTGATGAATGAATCTTTCTCTGTCGTTGTTCAATACAATAGTGTCTACGCCCTTGCGCGTCAATGGTCTTTTTTACCCTGATGATAATGCTGGGTGTTGGGATGCTGTTGATTCTGTCTGGCTCTCATCCGGATGTAGAGAGCGGATTGCATTATTCCTAATGCACAATTAAAGTGTTTTGGTATAAACTGCATTTGATAAACACATGAGAATGAAGGTACCGGTTTGCCTACATGATTCATGCATGTGTTTGCAGTCATAATTTTAAAATGTGAAGCATTATCCAATCTGACATCACTGCAGATTCCCGTTCCAGATATATTTTGTTCCCATAGTGAGGTTTGTAGTGTTTATACACTACATGACCAAAAGTATGTGGCCACCCGTCTTTAATTAACCGCTTTGGTTATTCAGCTACACCCAGCGTTACTGTACTAGCAGGTGTATAAAATCAAGCATAAACCAGCGCAGTCACCTTTAGGGGTTTAGAGTTCTGCATGTCTGTCTCCATGTGAGGTCCATGAACAAATGGTTCCTGACCTCAACCTCAGTTATCCCTGTTGGGATAAATTGGAACATAGACTTGGAACAAGTGCTGATGAAAGGCCCCATTGGCCAATCAGTGTATGACCTCACTCCAAAGATGCTCTTTTGTCTAAATGGGAGAAAATCTCCACGGCCATGTTGAAACATCTAGTGAAACGCCTTCCCAGAAGAGTGAGAGCGGTTATAGAAGCAAAAGCAGGACTGACTTATGACATGTGATGCTGCGAGGCCACATACTTTTAGCCATGTTAGTGATTTATCCTGAATTTATCCTGATATAATGTGTTTGCTTTTGATTTCCCATAGTCTCATGTCTAGGAGGAGTAAACGGTTCATTTAAATAGTTTTTATGAAGTGTATTTTTTATTATAGTGTATCATTAGTTATTACAGTAGTTCCTGTAGCTCACTTGGTTGAGTATTGTGTTGGCAATGCAAAGGTTGTGGGTTCGATTCCCAGGGAACACACATACTGATTAAGTGTGTAACTTGAATATACTGTAAGTCGTTTTGAATAGTAAATGTAATTCATATCTGGTGCTGAAATCTCTGAAACATTTCTTTGCAGCTGTCCGAGAACGTCACACAGAAACACACAACTATATTGCAACAAATGTCTTCTGGTTAGATGATTAGATTCTAATATAATCATGTTTGAGTGCGTGAACTGTTTGTAGTTCATGATTGTCAAAGATGTTTTGAGTAGAATGTGCTGTTAGATGTTATCCAGTAACCCTCACGTCTGCCTGCAGGCCCAGAGGAAGTTGTAGCACCCAAGGGACGAAAGAGCTACCGTGGTCAAGCGGCGGTCAGCCAGATCCCCGAGACTGAGCTGATGCTGGAGGGAGATGATGATGCTGTGAGTCTACTGCAGGAGAAGGAAGTGGACAACCTGGCAGGTGAGGGAACCGCCAGCAAACCTACACATGATACAGAGCCAGATCTGTAGAGCAGAGACTGTTTACATTTAGTCAATAGTACGTTCATTTGTGTAGCAAGATAAACTTCTTTAGGATGCCGTATACATCTGGATTAATTATTAACAAAGCAAATGAGACACAACTTGTTAAAGCTGTAATCCTGAACTTTTCTGGTTAAAAGTAAATAAACATCAGTTAATGAGCGAAGTACAAAAATCGGTGTTCAAAACCGTCTCCTAACCCTGATTCGCAAGGAAAGTTTATAATAATGATTTATAATTTGAGCTCTCAGGTCTGATTTTCTGGGAAAGTCAGTTTGGCTTCATTTGACTTCATGATACATAAATAATAGTGTGTGAAGTTACCTGCAGTTTTATGTTTCAAACAGAGATGTGATAGAGAGGCAAAAATGACGCAGCTTTAATACAACTCCAAAATCATACTCAAATATGCCAGTAAGTTCACCTGTAGTTCTTTAGCTCGTCCTGCTGTGAATGCTTTTCATGGATCCACTGTATAAACCCATATTTGGCAGCATTTATTTATTTATTTATAAATGAATTGTGACATTTTGGCAGAGCGGCAGATTGTGATCTAGAGCAGATATATAAATATATCTTACATGTTCATCTAGATGCAGACCAGTGTGTTTAGAGTGGTTTCATGATGTCACAACTGTTTATGTTTTTCTGGCAGTGTGCAGGGTTATGTGTTGCTCTGGATAATGTTCCTCTGATGTTCCTTTTGTTCCGTCCCATGTTTGTTTATTCTTATTCAAAGGATATTTAAAAGACATCATTCACATTTTTGAAATGCGTGTCTCTCTTTTCATTTTTCCCTCTCGCAGCGAATTTCCGTCGCCGGGTTTGTAATGCCAGAGGCAAGTGTGGCTACTAACGAGGGATTAACCCTCTCAAAACAACCAATCACGCTAGATTTGAGCTCTTTGAATGTAATCACATCTGAATCCAAACAGCCATTAAGATTAACTGATTGTTTATAGAAACAAGCTGATTACCTTGACCAATGTTTATGTGCTCTTCAAGGCATTTGTCAAATCAATCTGACTCATAATCGCTTTGAGGACAGTCTGATGATTTTTCTCTCATCATCTTGAATGTGTCGTGAAAATCCACATCTGTCTAAATGCACAAATGTGTCATTTTTTAAAAGATTTAAAATCGCATGATTTCAGTTTCACTCTGTAAACCTTGCAGTCGTGGAATTATTAATGTTTTATCAATAATTAAGAATTATTAATGTTTTATCAATGTAAGCAGTGCTAAATGGTATAATCAATGTTAGCAATTCTATGCTAA
>JAZGTJ010007075.1:0-23594 GCA_036877575.1 Botia almorhae
TCTTATGAAGCACCTTGTTTCTGGAGGAACGTTGTCTCGTTTCACTGTGTACTTGTATATGGTTGAAATGACAATAAACTCCACTTGTAACTTGTAACTTGTCATAATTGCTTTTAGGCCTTCAAATCCACTTTTTAATTCAAAGCTTAGGACAAATAATTGGATTTTCAGCAAACATGCTGAGTTGTTTCTGTCTGTTCGGCCACAAAATCCCCTTGGTTGGCACGCATGGAGCCTCCATTGCAGTTGGTTCTGATGCAATAGCTTACTCTAGCTTTAAAACCAAACAAGCTATAATTTCATGAGTTGAGAAGTGACAGAGCAGGAGACATTAGTATGTTAGTCAAGATCCTATAGAGCCCATATCTAAAGCAATTCCTTCCCAACCTGCAATACTTCAGGTTCTGTTTGACATAGAGCACAGCAATACAAGAAAGTCTGTGACTTTAGGGCGGTCCCTAATGCACTGTAATGATATCTGGCATCACAGCTCTGACTGAAGAGAAAACTGTCCTAAATCTTTATTCAATATACTTGACAAGTATATAACAGCGTAGCATCAAAAGATAAAGTTCCCGAAAGAGAGAATGAAAGATAAAGTAACTGGCAATATCTCTTGTACACAAGTATAATCAACATCTCTGAGAGGACCTTTACATAAAGTGTTTAAATGCTACAAAACCTCAGAATACATTTTTAAACCAGGGTGAAGTGGGTAAAAACCTGGGTTTGCTTAAAGGCGATCACCTATTTCCAGATGGCAATTGTTTAATTAATAAAAAAGTGATAGAGGGTGCCCTAAAATGTGTTACATGTGAATGTATGGCTCAAATGACAGCCAGTTTATATTGCCATTTAACAATACAGTATAAACACTGCCGATGGGCATGGCTGTATAAAATGACTACAAACTTGCACAGGTTTGTAGTCAGGCTACTGGTGCGTTTTGACATTGAAAAGTTGTCAACATGCTTTTAACGTTTGTTCCTGTTATTATAAATTTACCTGCTGCATTCTGACAGCAAGCCATTACGGTGTGGCTGAGTGGAGCTGGTGTCCGAGCGGATCGGACAGGAGCATTGTAGCAGGAGGATGGTGTTCTGCTCCAGGCTATATGTCCTCAGGACACATCACAGTAAAGCTCAACAGAGAGCAGGTATTAAATATTCACACAGGAAATATTTTCTTCAACTCAGCCCACTTTCAACTTACCAAATGTACACTATACTCAAACAGTCATGTTGCACAATTAGCCTCCAGATTTATTTGACCTTAAAAAAAGATACATAACTGAGCAAATCAGAACAAAATTTTAATGTCCATTACCATTGGTCACTAAATGTGATATAGAGAGCGAGTGCCTTTTAAAAAAGGTTTATTTTTTCTAAAATTATATTATTTCCAGGCTGTCAAAATAACACTGGCCTAGCTTACCATACTGTATATACAAAAATATGTGCTCTAGCTTGCCATACTGTTTATTATATATTTTAAATGACTATAGCATGATTAAAAATGTGGTCACAGAACTAAATCTGGCAAATTGATCTTTTATTTTATAGATTAGGGCTATGATTGTGGTAGGATACTAGCGCATTGTGCCCCTTATTTACTTTTAAATATGCAAAAACATTTTGTACAAAAAACATTGCTGTCACATGACCTAATTACATGCATACTTCCGGAAACTGCTTATTTTCTTTTTTTATTCCAATCTTGTGTAAAAATGTCCTGGCAGTCCAAAGATCAAATAAATCATTCGTCACACTGAAAATGGAAGGTTAACTTCTGGACATTGCATTGTGAGATTGCATTGTGAGAGTAACCAGTGCAGTATGCTCTGTAAGCTTTCCTGTAGCTCAGTGGTTAGCAGGGGCGCCGCTAAGGGGGGGAAAGTTAGGACAATTCTAAGGGCCCACGCCCTTTAGGGGCCCCCAGAGATCTGCTTTATTAGTAATAGCACTACTAAGGGGGCCCAACCTCATATTTTGTCCAAATTGCGAGCAGCGCTCCTGGTGGTTAGAGCATGGCATTAACAACGCCAAGGTCATGGGTTTGATCCCAGGGATTGCACATACTCAATGTATAGTGATCAATGTGTAGTATAATGCAATGTAAGTCGCTTTGGATAAAAGCGTCTGCCAAATGCCTAAATGTAAATGTAAATGCAAATGCCTAAATGTATGTTCTCTATATGTTCAGTATGTTCTCACGCCAGTCTCTTTGTCTATCAGTGCTAACACAACACATCTAGTATGTAATTTGATCACACAATCATCACAAGCCGCAAGAGCCATAACACTCCATGCATATTGCTAATCAGTCTCGTATGGCTGCAGGCCTGGGCCAGGCTGCCAGGGCACAGCTGGTGATTAGGTTACCCAGTGAGTGATGCTGAGCTGCTTCCCTGCTAGTCACTGCAATGACCTCCACCTGGACGGGCGTTGGTAAGCAGAGCAGTCTGGCGGAAATAATTTATAAGCAGCGGCCCCCCCACTCTAATTTAGTTTCATCCCATAAGGCCCTAAAGCTCTACTTGACACAGCAACAATGGCCAGTGAACTTTTGATCTGATAAATAGTTAATGACAGATTTGATTACAAATAAGGTTCCTCATTAGATGATCTCATTGTCTGGCTCCGAAGGGCAGCTGTAGCAAATACCTATGAACGTGAAAGTAGCACTTCTGTGATTAGCCATTTAATCCATAACATAGCCTGTTTACACTTAGCGTCTATATGGTTAGCTCATGTTGGATGTTAATTTCTTAACATTTACACTGCAACAAATCTCAACTTCCATGGTAATGTTCCCAGAGCAAACAGCTCAGCTTGACTCTGGAGTAAGAGTAAGGCAAAGCCATTTTCTTTTATTTATCTCTCGTCTGCCGTCCATAATTAAACCATGGAGTTAGCTGTGGTACCAGTTGGCTCTAATAATTGCAGGGGGAACCACTTACCAGCAGTGAGGGAAATCATCAGTAGTTACATGTTCCTTAGTGTTTAGAAACATATCCAACAAGGCTACAGTTACAACATCCCAGCATGTGACTGGATATTAAACATTCTCATTATGTTCTGTGCCCCTCTCTATTCAGTTTAACCTGGAGTCCTCTGCTGACTACACACATAGCAATTATTATCTTGGCTCCTCAATATTCTCACAGAGGAAAAAGAAAAGCCAGTTTCTAACTTTTCACTGACCCTTAATAAAAATGTTATTATTTATTATTTTATTTAAAAATTATATTATTTATTTTAAAACAGAGACCAAATTAAATGGTTTGATTTCCTTGTGATACAGCAAGCCATGGTTATACATATCTAATGCTTTGTACCATTTTTTCAAGGCTTGCGTTTTTTAGGCTTTGCATAAAAGCTGCAAACATTTATTTGTTACTTGCTATACTGTAGCTTTCCTGTAGGGTTGGAACATAATTGGTAAAATAAAATAAAATGAATACAGCCTGAGCACAAGATGAGTCATTAATATATTTCTGTAGATTTTAATGTGAGATTTAAAAATATTGACATTTCATGTTTATATCTGTTGTTATTAAAATGGCTACATCATATAATTACTCTTAGTAATTATAAACTGTTAAGGCACCTTGTAATCACCTTGTAATGAGAGAAATGACCTCTGAGGTGCTCTCTCTCTCGCTCTCTTTCTCTCTTTCACACACACACTTCTGTACTCTTTTCTTCAACTATTGGTAACAATTATTGGAAAAAGTAAATTGAGCAATTGCAAAGTGAAAGTAAAATTGTGAACAATTCACTGCTTGTTATGAAGTACACGCAATGTAAACATTTAATCATGCACTTCATCATGCATCTAATTGCTGTATTTTTTATTATCTTTGCATTAAAGCAAAAATGTTAACTAACTAAAAATGTTAACTAAACACTGTCATTAAATGTACTGCATCCAGAGATAAACATTCAATGACTGTTGTTTCTCTAATATGCTCCTTTGAAAAATGTTTAATCGCATTGTGGGGGGACAAAAGAAAAGAATGTTCTGATTCTGTCAGCGGTTTCTTTTTACGTGACAGTAGAGCCAGGGCAGCTTTGTCCAACACCAAGCTGTAAATAATTTAGCAGGGGAAAAAAGAAGAGGAGCCACTGAGTGTGACAGTTGCCCTTGTTGTTGTGGCTGCTGCCAAACGTGGCCTGTAGCACAACACTGGCAAGGTTATAGTTAATGCAGGCAATAAAAGAGGCCAAAGACCCACTCTGACACACAATAATGTGTACACATGCACACACATACATGCAACCTACATAATTTAATAACATCTATGTGTGTGTGTGTGTGTGTGTGTGTTTGTGCGCGCGTATAAAGTATATATAAAAATACAAAAAAGTACATTTATGAACACACATACACACAGAGACTTGCGCAGAGGCTGTGTAATCAAAGACTCCACCTAAGCCAGGTAAAGCATGTCCTGCATGTTGAACACAAGTGCTACTATAAGGTGTCACTGCAGAGCTTCACAATGGAGCTGTTTTATCAGACTTGTATATCAGAGAGCATTGAGATGTTCTCTAGCACTGCCCAAGAACCTGAACGATTGACAATTAAAAAAACACACAGCATTGTATCAGTGCTGACTGATTCAAAAAGCCTATTATTTTGGGAAGGAGAAAATATTTACCCCAAAGGGATTCTGATTGATTCACAAGTTGCCTATTTATAGACCTTATGGGACCTTATGACCAGATGGGTAATATTTCCCCTGACAGAACACTTTTTTACTGCCTTAGAATGCTCTTGATTATCAACAATGTTTCAAATGTAAATGATATGTTGCCCCTAACTTTAATATGTTTAGCCCCACTCATTCCACTCTGTAGAAAAACTGGGTGTCTGGGTAGTCGTGGTATCTTGGTAGTTGTAGCACACTGTGTTACTGATGTTCTCAGTGTGATCACACTACTTATATGATTTACACTACAAAACAGTGGAGAATAGTGGAGAAGTGAAAAGTGAATTGGGACACATCAGGAGTTTGGGGAAAAGACCAGAAATTCATTTTTTAGAAGTGTTATAAAATGGCTCCATTCTCTGCTTGCAGTCGTTCCCTTCCAAACCTTCCCTTCCTCCACCCTTCTCTGATTTTTAACTCCAGGTTACCCAGCCATGCTACAGTGGGACACCCCTTTCCATCCCTAGCTGCCCTTCTCTTCCCATGACAATGATGAATTTGACAGCAGGAAAGTGTTAATGATAGAGGGCAGTGATGGTGGGGGCTACTTTAGCAGCATTTGCATTTCCATTCATCTCTGCAGCATTTATCATTATGAGGTGGCTGCCAGATCTAATTAAAGTGTAAGCTAACAGGGATACATAGACACCCAGCCACTCTCCTCCAAAGCACAGGCCTATTCCAGCAGGATGTACCAAAACCAATTAACTCAATTCCAAATGAAATCATTTATGGCCTCTTCCTTAGAATTAGCCAATGAGGAGGTTGAGAAAAAGTAAAAAAATAAAATAAAATACTGTTTCTTTGGAGTTTTTCCTTTGGCTGGCTTTAGTACTGCCCTGGACGTAGATCTGGGAGATCTGAGAGTAATCCCTTATTATATTAAACAGGTTGTGATGATGAGAAGATGGTACCATTTACATGGTATGTGAGTCTTAACCATCAAAACACAAATTTGCATGGCAAGTGTACATAAAAAATAAAATAAATCTTTAGTGTTTTAATCACTCAGTAAACTGTATATAAACTCACTTGACACCCACTTTACCTGTCATTTGTAGAGATTTCTTTATGAATGGTACCCCATTTGTTTAAAATATAGAAGTATTAGGCATTGTAAATTTTTCAGGCTTATGTTGTGAAAATTAAGTCAGTCATAGAAATAATATAATAATTGTTTAAAAGATAGGTATCTGGCATACATATAGAAATCAGTCTAGCAATTTTTATCCCTGACTAGAAAGGTCATATAATAATCATAGAAATTCATTGGTCAAAACTCTATCTCTGACATCTAATTCTGTCATCATAGAAACACAGTGCATTTGTTTTTTGGACAACAAAAGCTTCTCCCGGGAAAGAGAGCAGGACTGGTTGTGAGAATGTTACAGTGGCATCCTCGATTTATCAACAGCCCAGCAGGTCACTGTGGAGTGTGAAAGGTGTCATCCTTCACCAGGGATGGATGCCCACAGAGGTGTCCATATGTAAAGATTTGCCAGCCAAAACCCCAGGGCTACTGCACACTGGTCAGCTTCACCTCCAGACCGCATGGGGGATAGTCGAGCAGGCAGGCAGCTATGCTACAAGTGCATGCAAGATGGATCTGTCTCCACTAGACTGCTGAAATGAGTTATGTCACATTATCCAAAGACATTAGGTTGAAAAATGAGATCATGGCTGATCTTGGAAATGAGCGATAATGTAAAAGCAAAATATTTTAACAGGCACTTATTGTGATTCACCTCATAAATGTAACGAATAGCAGACAAATTACAAAGAAAAGAGCGCCTGGCAAAATATGAATCGCAAGCAGGAAACGAAAAGTGCCTCGTAATAACCATCATGTCGGCTAAAGCTACAAATTATGACTGGCTGTTATAGCCACTGGTGTCACATAGTCATTAAGGCTAACACGCTGAGGGACAAAAGTCAGCCCCCAAAAAAGAAAGGAAAGAAAAGAAAGAAAGAAAAACAACTTTAAACATCTTGTTTTCTCTTGGCTGCCTTTTGTGATAACAGAACGTAACCTGAAAGTCAGTGCACTTCTACCATATGTTCCAGGAAGCACAAACTCTTCACCACCAAATAGGGACCCTAAATTATTGATTAATGATTAGCAAATGCAATAGAAATGTTAGATTCAATTTTGCGCAAGATAGTGTGTGGACACGGTGTGTGTTTGGCAAAAGGGACCATGCGGAGTCAGCCATGTGTAGACTAGAAAAGGGGCGACAGAATTTATTATTTATAAGCGAACAAAACAGCTAGTGTGGGATGTGGAGAACAGTAGGTGATTTCAGGCCTGTATTGATTACTGGTAACAGCAGGGCTTGAGTGTACAGTGACAGACAAACACAAGCTGACAGCAGACTGACTGGCTGTCATAGGTCATCCTATAGTTGTGGATACAGAGGCAAGGTGACTATTGTCCACTGCCATTGACTCAAAACTGAGTTATTTAGCAGTAGGGATCTCATTTACTAATGATGAAAGTGTCATAGGTAGCAGAGAATATTGAGCACTGAGGGCCTTTGAGACCCTCACTAGACGTTTAAATGGCTTAAAACTTGGAACACTGCATAACATGGAACAAGGCTTGTCATGTTTTCTTAATAATTTAGCAAATTAATCTGACTATAAAAAATCTATAAAAAATTCATAGATATAGCTATAAATCTGTCATTTGTGAATTTACTATATTAATAGATATTAAAGGAGTAGTACACCCAAAAATGGCAACTCTGTCATTATTTTCTTTCCCCTTATGTTATTTGAAACTTTAAAACCATGTGACACCACAGGGGAATTTTTACTTTTTCATACCTCATCATCATTTAACATACCTCCTCCTAAAGCCATATAAAAGCTTTGTGTGAAAATTCTTTTGATTAAAAAAAATCCTCTGCCAAATGATCATCTCAACGACCTTTATTGTAGAATTACAAGCCATAGAATCATTATCTCCTTCCTCTGTGTGTGTGTGTGTATTTATATATAAAGATGCCATTAGCCTATTTAGGTGATTTATTGGCCTGTAATAACACTTGATCACCGCTTTGGAGTCAAACTGAATTATGGGTAAGAGGATAGGGTTGACATATGTTTCAATATCTGTAAATTATACATTATTCTCCAGCAAGTATCAAATTTAATTAAATATAAATATCCATTAACCCTAATGGTTTGTCCAATCAGGGAGGAGGGGCAGGGGCAGCTGTGGGACTGGACTCAACAAGTTTATGTGGTGGCGAATGTGACACAGACTGCTGTTTCTGAGATTTCATCAAAACCCAGACTGTATAGTGTTTATTAATTTATTTATTTATATAAAAATCATTTATATGCATTTTAATCTGCATGAATACTATTAGAAATAATATTAGAGAATCAAAATTTTCCTTAAAATAGTTGCAATTTAAACAGATAAATGGTGTAACTGACCAGAATGCACAGTATTCATTATTTATACTCATATGAATCCCATGTGTGGTATAAATCAAATAATAAAATCAGGTCATCACAACCAGATAACTGTCCCTCACATTAATGTGTGTATTTGTTAAAACCCCAGTGATGCATATGTGTAACAAGCATATTGACATACAGTAACTCTTGCAAATAAAAGGGTAAACATAGGCAAATTAACCAACTAACTTAAATATTATAAAGCTAGGGGAAAAACTATGATTTCCCCTTATGTTATTATTCCCCTAATGTCTGGTATGACATTAATACCAGAACAAATCCTTATTTGCAGGAAATGTAATACCGTTAGAAAAAGCTTTCTTTTTTTAATTTTAAGAACTATATTCTTCCCTGAGAAGTCTGGCCTTATGTTGTTTATGCTGTATTTATTAGGACAGTAGAATAAGCCTTACACTTTCCCTAAAAATGATTAATAAAACTTGTTGTATTATTGTAGACAGCATTTACAGTAGGTCCTATTGCTATTAATTAAAAAAATGTTTTGCCCTTACATTCTAAGCAATATAAGAGAATTAAAACTGGTATGATTATTCCATCATGAGTATGATTTTATTTAAATGTATTCATTTGTTTAATTATTTATAGGCAAAGGTCCATATAAATGCACAGGGCGTGAACGGGACTCAAGGGGCTGGGTCTGCGTCCTCCAGGGGCAGCGCTTGCAGGTTCACCACCTGCCCTAAAGACATGGTGGGAACCATGAGCACGTAGCCAGGCCTGGGTCTCAAGATAACGTGAGAGTAGGCAGGCCTGAACTCTAGGCACAAGTCACTGACTGACAATGCCTGCAGGTCCCCAACCCTCTTGATAGAAGCGAGTGCGGATCGACCTTAGATCAATTGTTTCAGTAAGACCACTGTCTTGGCTCTGAACATGTTCTGGCATCGCAGCAGTGACCATGCGTGCTCGTTGGAGAGGCATGCCACCATAGTGACCGAGTCCAGCTCCATACTGAGAAAAGAGATGCCCTGTGTTGGGGAGAGCTTGCTTTTTTTTCCAGTTGACCTGAAGCCCCAGGTGGCAGAGGTGCTGGAGCACCAGGTCCAGAGCACGGAGGAGCCAGTCATTGAGATTCAAGACATGCAGGTCCAAGATTGGCCGCAGCCCAGATCCTTTTTGAAGTACGGGCTGTAAAAACCCAGAGTTCATCTCGGCTGGAGGGACAGGCTCTATTGCGTCCTTTGCCAAGAGGGCAGCAATCTATGCTCGCAGGACCGGAGCATCACTGTCCACTACTGAAGTAGAGAGGATGCCTCTGAACCTGGGTGGGCGCCTGGGGAACTGAATTATGTAGCCGAGTCTGATCGTCCTCAGGAGCCAACGAGACAGGCGGGGGAGCGCTAGTCAGGCCCCCAGACTCTGTGCAAGCAGCACCAGGGGGTGAAAGATGTGCCCGAAGAAGTGCTAGGGCCAGGCTCGAGCTGAAGAAGAGGCTGAGCTACTAGCCCTGGCAGGGAGGCGTGTGAGGAGGCAACGTGTCCTGCAAACCTGCCTTGGTGAAGGATGAGCTCGGGAGTGAGGAAGCAACGCGTCTCTCACTGTCGGGCAGCATCAGAATAGGAGGAACTTCTCTTTTATTAAGAATGGGGGTACCCCGAACACCAAAGATTCTCCACCCAGCCCTTCTCCGGTGGAAGGATTGGTGCGTACACCATCTCCTGATAAAGAACAGTCCGTCTGCACTCTAGGCTGTGGCTCTCAGGGTTGCTCAGCCATCCTGTTGGAGGGCTCATCAGGAACCTGAGTAGCAAGCGTCACCTTCCTGCGGAGACACAGGGGGGGAACGCCCTTGGCGACAAGCAGACTGGGGGCCAGGCCATGGCGTGGAGGTGGAATCACCAGAAGCAGGTGAGAACCGCTGATTGCACCGTCACCCACAGCGGACTCCAAAGGCAATAGTCGAATGAACGTGAAAAGAAGAAAAATCTTAAGGAAAGCGAGCTGTGGCCGGCTTTATATTTTCCGGATAGGTGTGACTTGGCCCGTCGACTCCTTTGCCCAATGCTTATTGGCTCTTTCCTCTTGGACCAATGTTCATTGGCGCGTTTTTTCTATTTCAAAGGTGCTCTTAAGCAGGACACCATATGTCAGTTTCTTGATGTAACGTCGAACGTGACTGACTAAAAGGGAATTAGTGCAGAGACTTGTGAAGTTAACTATGCACATATTCTGCATTCAGATCCTCAGTGGGCCAATCTGGGCATAATTTATTGACTGTAGATGAAGTCAATAGATCCTGAAGCATCCTTACACCCAGACAGCAGTGATTACAATGTGTTGAGTGCACAGCCCAAACGCCCTCCTAGTCCATACGTATAGCTCACGTCTATAATAAATGTTATCTTTTCAAGAGAGAGGTAAACTGTCAACTTGATTAAAGATGCAGATGAACATCTGAGTAGCTGGCCAAATACACTAAGATTTGCAAAAATACAGTCAAGAAAACGAATCAAGAAAACAGAGAAAACAAACTAAGCCTGTTTTTGAATGTAGTTTACTTGCGTTTCTGCATCACTGCTCGTGGATTTCAATACAGTGAGTTCAATTACTGACATAACAACACAATCGTCTTGCTGAATTTAATATTGGCAATTTTTTATAGGCATCACATGTCCTGGCATGAATAGCATTATTAATATTTATGACATTGTACACATGAATTTTATATTCACAATTTCTAGTAATGCAAAACAAACAATAATATTGTTAGATGATAATACTACTTGGATCCACAAGTCAAACGCCTCATAGTAGAATTAGCATAGTTACAAGGTAGCATTTTATTTTAAATTCCTAATCTTAATGGGCATACTATGTACTTACTATAGGAATTGCAATAACTGTGTAATAATTAGGTAATAGCCCTTAACCTAATCCTAAACCTAACCTTAACCTATAGTTACCTTATATTACTTAGTACTTTGTAAGTAATTACACTGTAAATGCACTGTAAGTGCACATACTGTAAATGCACTGTAAGTGCACATACTGTAAATGCACTGTAAGTGCACATACTGTAAATGCACTGTAAGTGCACATACTGTAAACTAAAGCACAACCAGATATATGTAATAAAAAGATGCAGCGACCAATAGGTATACATTTAGGTAAATAGCCAATAGGTAAACAGAATCAGTGTTATTAATAAACTTGATAGTATACAATAATAAAGCATTACTTACACATTAAATACACACTATTTAACGTACAATCAAATGCAAATACATTTATTTCTTCTTAAAAGCATGTCCATGTAAACGTTAAAGAATATTAAATGTATGATGTATATTAAATGAATATTAAATAAACAGATGTATGCATGTGTTTTGGACATGTTGAACGTTGGTCCTCATGTGACAGGGTATGAGAGTATGAGATGTGGAATGTTTCAATCCTATTCCTTCAGTGTCTTTCCAAAATGTAATTCCACCATTCTTTGTACAATTATTACTTTCAATTGCACCATTAGGGTTTACAGCCATGGTTTCCACATGAGTGACCAATCCTCTTTTGTCCTTCTAAATGTTATAATTAGCTAGACAAGTATGCGGCTTTCTCGCCTGCTCTGATATCTTGTCCACTATCTTTGAACGGGTGTTTAAAACAGGCGCACATGTTTGTAACAAATATGTTTGCTTTGCTGGGCCGATCCAATGGCACTACAAACATGACGCAGGTTAACATAAGACCTTGTGGAACTTAATGCTTGCTGTGGGTGACTCCCTGTCCTCTGTGCTTGCATTTCAGAAGTTAAAAAGACCAAATTATATCACCTTTCCTGGTTAACTGCCCTTCCAGCAACCTTGTCTAACCCCATGCTGACGCAGAGCCAACCAGACACAGCTAACCAGCCAATTAAGACTGTAAAGCACAAGTAGAGTGACTTAGCAGTTACAGTTACCATAACAGAAGAAACCTGTCTACTTAGTGTGTGTAACATTACTACTGAATTTAGCATTACCATCATCAAACAGAATTCCCGAAAAATGGTTGTGTCCAAAATAGCCCCCATACCTTCATTCACTATTCCCTACATTACTTAAAGGCAGGGTAGGCAATATTTTACAGAAACATATTTGTTATGCTGCTTGAAAGTCTCCTCACATCCTGATAGCAATTGCTAAGTAAAGCAGGCTAAATATATTTATATATTTAAACTGGTCTTCTGTGAAAGACACAAGAGCATATAATGTTTGTCCAAACATTGCATGGGGTTCAAATGCAGTTGATCTCAAAACACACAAGGTTCAATAAGCTTTTGAGATCACCTTTGGCTCCAGATTTAACCTTTTGAATGAGTGGAGGTTTTTGACTGTTATGAGCTCTGTAGCAAACCCCTTAAGAATGTTACATCAGTCTAAATATAGTCAAATGCCATTGTGTCCACACTTCATGCAATACATTCATTAGAAGTTAATACCACAGAAACATGCATAATTCATATCTGCTGCTTCTCTCGAAGATGTGCGGGGAAATAAAGTGTACCATATCTGTTAGCATTCTAGCTCTTTGTTCCTGTGTGAGTTAGGATTGACAGGGGCCTCTGTAAAGTTAACCTGGGACACATGTGGCTCTGTCAAGCCAGCTGTCCAAATCAATTTTGCGTCTGTAGTGTAACACACATGCCCAGGACACACTCTGTTCCAGACAATGAGTCTCAACCACATCCCAGGAGCTTGCAGGGTGGAGTTTTTGCTCTTGACTGCTCCATAGCCAGACACAGATGCACACATATAGTCACAAGCATCTGCCAAGACATACTTTGATTTTACTTTTGCTCTGATGACATCTGAAGGCATTTTCCAAGTTATTCATAAGAAATGTACCAGAATTCCAGCTAACAGTTTTAGGTTGTCTCCTAACAATGTCTCCATTTCTATTACCAAATAGCAATAATGTTACAAATGTTGTTTTAAAGTTCTGGGAACGTTCAAGGCTTTCATTTTTTTAGAGGTTGTATTTACTTGCTTGGTATTTGTATTTGCTTGGTTATAAGAATGTTATTCAAACATTTTTTAATTCTGTTACATATTTAAAACGTTTCACTAACTACTTAAGAATAATGTTTTTGATAAATTGATGTATTAGGTGTAACATAAACATTTTCTATTAACATTACTGCAAGAATATTTTTGATAACTTTGTTTTTGATAACATTTAGAGAATGTTAGGGATTATTATGCATGTAAAACTGAAATTTGAAGATGAAAGCTTGCTCTACTCATCTACACCCAACATTTAAAAGGCATGTTTTAGATTAGTGCCTTATTTAAATTAAACCAAAAATGTGCTAAAAGCTGTGTGTGTGTGTGTGTGTGGTTGTGTGTGTGTGTGTGAAGATTGATGTAGATTTACATTTTACTAAGCTTTTACTAAGCTTTCACAAAAATGATCAACAAAGCACATCCACAGTGACAAATATACAGTGAGGCCAAATACCAATGTTATTGAGGCCAATATTAATGATCTAGCATGACCCAGACTTACCACCAGAATGGCACATTTTGGGTCTTTGTGGAACTGGATATGCATATAAAACCCATGTAGTGTTAAAAATAGAACTAATCAAATACCAATCAAAACAGCTGTTATTAACTCTGATCATTGTCAGATTTTATTACTTGTGTATACTTAAGCAATATTTACATTCATACAGTTGTTTTTACATATATGTAAAATGTATATATCAACATATATATATTATATATCAACATTCCTTAAAACAGCACAAAACTAAACCAAAAATCATATCAAATCCAGCAAGGTTTTGGGATTTGCAGGATCACATGGCCAGTTGCTTGTCCATTGAGCATTCCATGAGGCCATGCCAAAACTCCCTCTCTCTAGATGCTGACAAGGAAATCCAGAGATGACAGGAGCCTAGTGGCTCAGGGACTTCTTATTGTGCCTGTTTTCCATTGCAAACATGTGCAAACAGAAGCTCATCCCTTTACGCTTAGCCCTGCTGCATTCTGACACCACTGGTCTCCAATCTGGTATCCAAGCGTCTCTGGTGGCAGGACACAGTTACCTGTCTGATCATGTGTGGTAAATGGTGAGCTTCTTTATCTGAGTTCTGCTTACAGAGTCAAAAGCGCTTTAAGGTTTTCTTGCCCAGGCTTGAGATAGTTGCTTTGTGGAAGGTACATGTCAAGATCCAAATGCGCCTTGTGAAGTTGCAAAAAAAGCAGTTCTTTTGGGATTATTCAGTAAATTATCAATTAACTGTATTAAATAAATACTGAAAAGAATTTAATATGAGATGCTGGTAAATGAAGCATTGAGTGCTACAGGGTTCCCCCTGGATGGGCCCAGAGTGGTTTAGGTGATGTTAAGCTCTAATGATTGATCATCAAAGCTCTAACACTAGATGCAAATACAAAGTTTCTGAAATTAAAAAAAGCAAATAAGAAATCGATGACACCTCGAAGTTGGTAGCCCATATGTTAAATATTTTAGATTTAACAGCCAGCACCGTGCAAGCACAAACAAACTAGATGAAAAGCGCCACACATCTGCATGATGTCACTGCTCTGTCAGAGATTTTGTAATGTTTTAGAATGGGATTAAATTATGATAGTCAAATCAAGCACAAATGAATGAACTGGTTAGGAATAATTTAGACCTTGTGGAGCGGAAAGTAACATAAATGTTCCTGTAAAGTTTTTGTTTGTTATATATAATTAGGGATTATATTTACAGGGTTACTTTTTATTGGCACAAACCTTTGCAAATGAAACACAAACAAACAGAAATGATTTGAACACGGCCAAAAAATCTGCAACACCAAACCAGCAAAAATGAACATGAATGGTACAGTTTTGGTGATTATTTAATTATGTGGTGTGTCAACTTCTCAAAGGTATCAATGTCACTCAAATATCTGCATTGTATCACTGCATGAAAACAAACACTGAACTAAATATTAGCATTACTACTTTGTATATTAATAAATAGTCTATGTTCTCAATGACATACATGCTCAAGTTACAAGCAAATATCAACTTTACTATGCTTTTAAATGACTACATACAAAATCCAGAGCACTAACATGTTGTAACAGTAGGGTAAAATAAAACTGGTTCTCAGATATCTTCTACACAAACAACCAGATAAAAAATAATTGTAAAACATTCAAATAAACTAGTATGTTTACATTGCGATTGCTTTGTTTTAAAGAATTTAGAACCCTTGTTTTGCCTTGTTTCGCCCAGTAGCATGTCCCCAGAAAATGAAATCTGTGCCACTAAATTAATTCCTTAAAAAAACACTACATATTGTTTTGAAAGACTTTATGCTCATTTTGTTTTAACAAACAATAAGTTGAAATCAGTGGTGTCATGATGTTTTCACAATAGTGTCAGGAAGTCGGTTTGATCAACCGGGTTTGTATTGTTTCTCGTCAGAGCACGCAGTGTTTTAACAGCTCGCCATGTGCTCCGGTGTCTGTGTCACCCCTCCCCTCTCATTATCACTCCCAGCTGTGTCTTATCAGTCATCATATCAGTCACCCTTTATATTCTCCCTCTTGTGTGTTCAGTCTTTGTCAGACCATCGTGTCTTTGTACCGTTACCTGACCAGAGTAAGCTTTACTTAAGCTTGATTTAAGTTAGCTTAGCTTAGAGCAGCTCAGCTTAGCTCTTGTTTCATAGTTAGTCTTAGTCACGGTCTAGTCACGTCAGGTATTCTGCCATTTTCCATGTTCTTTGCTTACCTGACGCTTAGTTTAGTTTATGTTTGTCCCGTTTGTCTCAAGCTCCAGCTTGTGTTGTGTTTCTCTCTTGTGTTGTGTTTCTCTCCAGATCCCCGTTCTGGTTTTCCCCTTCGTTGTCTTCTGTCCTGGAGTCTGTCGCTGCCTGCCTGCCAGCACTCTCCTTCCTGCTACGAGGTGGTAGTCTCCGTGTCGTGGTCAGACCAGTCTCTCCCGCTCTGCCACGTCTCCCCCCCAGGTCCCGCCATCTATCATTGTCTGTGCATCTCCATCTCTGACTCAGTCTCACCTGCTACCCATATACATCCGTGGGGATCCTGCTGTTGGCATTGCTACTCACCTGCAATCCATCTACATCCCTGGTGGACCTGCTGTTGGGATTACTACTTACCTGTTACTCACCTGCTGTCCAGCTACATCCGTGGTGGTCCTGCTGTTTGGAACTACTACTCACCTCACTGCCGTGAGCGTTGAACATCTACATCTGTGGTGGTTCTGCTGCTGGTTGTGCGACTCACCTGTTGCTCATCTACATCTGTGGTGGATCGGCTGCTGGTTCTATGACTCACCTGTTCTTCCTTCTTCATCTGTGGTGGTTCTGCTGCTAACTCTGAAACTTATTTGTTACTCATCTGCATCAGTGAGTGATTCTATGTGTCAGTAGTCAGCATCTCTGTGGAGGTTCCGCTTCTCGTCTGCTATCACCTACGCGGTGGTGGATCTTTTGCTGTTTGTTACTCTCCGCTGACGTCTCGCTGCTCTGATTTCTGTACGTGTTGGATTACCATTTACTTATCTGAAATGTTTAACTCATCTGAAAACGGCAGCTTTTATCATCTTCCAGAACTGCTGTTGTTTCTGAAACCTGACAAATAGACAGTCAGCAATTTACATCATACCAAATACTGCTGTGTCTAATCTTAGCATAACATCTGAATAGAAATTAATATTGCACTTATGACTGGATCTTGTGGATTAAAAATTAACACCATGTCCATGAGATGGATGTGATAAATCTTATTGGATGAGGAATTTTAATGGACATCTTTTTCAAACCTGTAAACCGACAAGCCCAATTGGAAAATAATTATGCCTGACAAAGCTGAAAGCCAGTACAATAGAAATTCTAGCACAGCACATAATTAATTCAACACAGTGAGATGGAGAAATGATTTAAAATTGTGCAGTAAATAAATTAAGTGGTGATAACTTCACATTGTACACATTGTATTAATCTATTACTAATTAAAAAAAGTCATATTTCATGGAGATTTAGCATGGGATTAAAAAAGGTTGGGTTTAAAACAACTCATCCCTGCAGAAGCCACTTTTAAACCTGTAACACTGTTAAGAGCTAATTAAGACATTACATTACAACAACACATTAAGCATAAACCCTATGCTTTTGTATTTTTGTCTCAATCTCACAAATCAATGTCATATTTAAGACTCTGGCGTACAATAGCAAAAGATTGCTAACAAAGGACTTTTCTGTCACAATTCCATGCTAATTGTAAACTGTTTGCTCAATCCTGTCTTAAGAGACTAAACAAAACATAAAGTAAAGAACAGCAGACATCCATCAGTAAAGAACTCAATTTTTACAGTTGGCATGGTGGCCCTATAAACCCTGCGGCCAGCTAACTAAAGGGATTTGTCTGCTTCAAGTCCTCAGGGTTGGCCTCAAGGAGGTCTGACTCTACTGTGTACTTAAGATAATGCACTTGTTTCAGAAAGACGCTCCTTAAAACGCTCCAAAACGCATAGTTCTCTAGTGCATTCATGTTCAACAGTTCATTATATTCATGCCAAAACAGTTCATGTTACGGTGTTATTCAAATGTTAAAAACACTGCTGGAAAAGCAGAACAGGATGCTTTCTTTGAAACTTTTCTTGGCTGCTTATGATGAAAGTCATGATGTTGACGAAACAGTTTTTGTTAGACTCACACAAGCAGCTATTAGCAATCTGAGAGCAGCTTTACCAGCATGGGACTTAGTGTCTTAGATCATTCACCACAAATGAATTACAGAAATAATGAATCCTGCATGTCAATTAACAAACGAAAAGAAAGAAAACAAACATTTGCATAGTTAAAATGGCATGGAATATTTGTGGGCCCTCCTCAATGTTTTTCTGTTACCCAGATCAGATTTGGAAACAGTGGTGCAGGCCCCCCAGGAGAAACATCTCCTCTGCCCTCACTGTTTGAAATAATGAGTAATACACAGAGTCTTTGTTTACTACACATTCCAGGATGTTTGGAATGTGATATTTGCTTCTTTCTAACATCAAACACAGTGGGTCAGAAGCGCTGATTACAGAAGAATCCACAGGTACATGAGTAGGCAAAGTTAGTTAATTAAGAGCAAGTCATATATAAACAGAGTAAAATACACACGTGAACCTCAAGCCATAAAACCATAAAACACCAGCATAATGGTGTTTTATGTTAATAATATGTAAATGCTGGAGCCAATAGCTTCGACATATGGCACAGTCAGAATGACAGTGTTACCGTTGGAGGGAGGAAGCCCAGTGACAAAGTCGAGGGCGATATGGGACAAGGGCGAGAGGGAATCGGGAGAGGCTGGAGCAGACCAACGGGCAGAGAATTAGAGGTCTTGTTCTGGGCACAGACAGAGCAAGCCAACACAAACTGCCTGACGTCGGGCCTCACAGAAGGCCACCAAAATCGCTGGCGGATGGCTGCCAGTGATCTCCGGATTCCTGGATGGCAAGTAAGCCAAAGAGGAATGATCCCACTGAAGGACTTTAGGTCGCAGTACAACCGGCACAAACAGCTGGCCTTCCGGGCACCCCTCTGGAATTTCACCCTCTTGAATGGCCAGCCTCACCCTCCGCTTGATCCCCCAGGAGAGAGACCCTACCACCACCCCCTTCTTAAGGATGGCTTCGGCCGGAGCCTTCTCCCTATAGGACTCGAATGCGCGAGAGAGGGCATCGGGCTTGGTGTTCTTAGACCCTGGCCGATACGAGAGGGTGAAATCAAAACAACCAAAAAAGAGTGCCCATCAGGCCTAGTGTGAGCTCAGCCTCTTGGCTGAATGGATGTATTCCAGGTTTTTATGATTCGTCCAGACTAAGAAGGACTGCGCTGCGCCCTCCAACCAATGACGCCACTCCTCCAGCGCCAATTTGACCGCCAAGAGCTCTCGATTGCCGATGTCATAGTTCCATTCAGCAGGGCTTAGCTTGCGGGAGAAGAAAGCACACGGATGCACTCTCCCATCTTTTCCAGACCGCTGGGATAATACTGCTCCAACTCCAGCTTCGGAAGCATCCACCTCCACAATGAATTGCCGGACATGACAGGGAAAACAAGCGACGTAGCCCAGAACTTAGTGAAGACCAGCCGCAGATCGTGGTACTCCACCGGAACCCCGGAAAGATCTCGCAGGAGAAGGCAGCACCCAGGCATGAAAAAAGACAGGACAAGTTCCAGGCCAAGACAGACCGTCTCGACCAATCAACGTGAGGATTGTGTCGGAGCAGCCACGGGTATCCCAGAATTATGGGGTAAGGTACAACACAATCTCCTCATGATGATTGCCTGAAACAACAAGACTTACGGAGGGAGTGGAGTGGGTGATTGTAACCATGTGGCAATCTGCCAAAGACATGACATGTAGGGGTTCTGACAGAGGAACAGGAAAAATACCTAACTCGACCGCAAACCGGGAATCCATGGAATTTCCCCCTGCCCTGGAGTCCAGCAGTGCCTGCGCCGGAGAGGAAACCCCCCAAAAAAGAACACAACACTCAAAAAAAGACTGGGTAGAGACTGTCATCGCCAGGCCCATCAGTGCTCTCCGCATCACTGATGGGCCTTGTCTTTTGCTGGACAGACCCTGGCAATGTGGCCCAGTCTCCCGCAGTAGAGGCAGAGTCCCTAAGCCACACGGCGCTGTCTTTGTTGAGGAGTGAGTTTTATTCGCCCAAGCTGCATGGGCTCAGGGTCGCTAGCAGAGGGCTGGCCATGGCTCCCTCCGACACCCAGGGAGTGCGAGCCGCGGATGGCAATCTCGTCCTGGATGTCTGCCTTCAACCTATCCAGTAACCAGAAACGAAGGGCTTGGTCGTTCCAGGAGGCCGTGGGAGTCCAAACTCGATAGCGAAATCGGTGACAGAGTGACCCTCCTGTGACAGTTTCACCAGGCGGGGACGCTGACTCGTCACCCCAGACCGATCGGTCGAACAGCTCAGTCATCTTCTGCCTAAAGTCCTCGTAGTTGTCGACACACAATGATCCTGCTTGCCAGACCACTGTCCCCCACTCGCAGGTCTCCCAGTGAGGAGCATGATGACATAGACGATCATCCGAGAACTGACGAGGCTGCAGGGCAAACACCAGAGAGCACTGGGACAGGAATGCCCGGCACGAGTTTGGGTCTCCGTCATAAGAGGAAGGGCTGTTGACACGTAGCTCCTGTCCGAACCCGGCCGAAGCACGAGTGGAAGAACCGACAGGCCTGCCGCAATGTCCAGACAGCTCCTGAACAGAAACTTAGAGATCTGCCACACTCGCAGAAATCCTCTCCATCTCTGCCGAGTTGGCTTCAAGCTGCGTGACATGTTGGCCCAGTAACGCTATCTGCTGCGCCAAGGCTGCTCGCAACGATTCTGCGTTTGCTGGATCCATGGTGGTCAGACTGTAGTGTCAGGGTTCTGTCAGAAGAAACACAAAATATCCAAATGCAAGCAAACAGATTCCTTTAATGGAAATTGCTCAAAGACAAAAGTCAATGTCACACAGGAATAACACAGATCCGATTTAGGTGAACCACTCCGGCAACATGAAGACAGCCCAGAGGCAGACAGGGAAAGATGGTGGCGGGACCCCGGTAGGGTGACAGGCAGGGCAGGAGAAGTGTCTGGCAGACTGGATGGGTGAGGGCGAGGGCGGGACAGATGCGGACAACGGAGCACGTGGCGAGCTGTCAAGCAACCGTGTGCTCCAACACAAAACAGTACAATACAAACCTGGGCCGATCAGACCGAAGTCCTGACTGTAGGACCATGACCATTTTCAACTACTTTGAAACCTATTTTCACAAGCTTGCATTTTCAGGTCCCCAAAATGTAAATGAACGGTCAAAATTCATAAGTTTTCAGTGTTTAATTTATTCTAGTTTTAGTAGAAAACAATGTTGTGGAAATGCCTCTTAAGAATTGTATTATTAAAAACAAATAGGACGGTGTTGTTGGTTTTGCTCCTCAGATGAGATGAAGTCTTCTCCTCAGAGTGTTAAGAGCACAACTCCATGCCAAATCCAATTTACAGCCTGGGGAGGAGAAAGGAGTTACGCACAAAGCTCAGAGAATAAAAATTTCACTCCAGAGGATGGCGGTATCTCCCCCAGTACACCAGGCCTGCTCTCCTTCCCACCGTCCCGCAACAACAAAGTCGTCAGATGCCTTCCACTGTAGAAGGAACTAATGGAAAATGTTGCCGTGGCTTCTTGCCTTTAAAATGTAAGTATAACACATCAAATTGAATTAAATTTGTGCTTCATTTGTATTGCAGATTTTGTTTAAAATGTCTTTGAAAGCCAAACCCAAAGCATCCTTTTCATTATCCACGTAGATGTTAACATCACCAACAATTAAGACTTGATCGGTGGCTAGTACTACTTCTGATAAAAAGTCAGCAAATTTCTTGATAAGGTCTATGTGGTACCCTGGTGGTCTGTAGACAGTAGCCAGTAGAAATGACAAAGTCTGCTTATTTACCCCAGATGAAGCTATATTAAGCACCATTACTTCAAAAGAGTTGTAACTAAARTCAGATCTTTGGGTAGCTGTAAATGTATTCATATGAAGTGCAGCAACACCTTCCCCTTTGCCTTTTAGTCGAGGCTTATGCTTATAACAGTAATTTAGGCGGATTGGCTCATTTAATGTAATGTAATCATCCCGTTTTAGCCATATTTCTGTCAAGCAGAGAACATCTAGGATTTGATCTGTGATCATATCATTAACTAAAAAAGTGCTTTTGTAGAAAGAGCTCTAATATTCCGCAAGCCAAACTTTATTAATTGTTTGTCTCTATTATGTACCTTTTTTATTTGTTTAACATTGATTAAATTGCCATACAATTGTTTACAGTTTTTTTTGTATTTATCAGTCTGGGGGACAGACACAGTCTCTATATTATAGTATGTAGGTGATTCTATGTGTTGCAAATTATGTGACATCTGTGGCATGTGACGGCTGGCAGACAGTTGATTAAGCCAGTCTGTCTGCTTCCTGACCTGGGCCCCAGTTAGTCAAATATTAGTAGTATTAGTAAGACTATATGCCAAATTTCTGGATAAACGAGCAGCACCAGCCCTAGAGGGATGAAGGCCATCTCTTTTCAACATGTCATGTCTACTCCAAAAACGTTTCCATTTATCTATGTAACCTATATTGTTATGTGAACACCACTTAGACATCCAGCCATTTAGTGATGACAGTCTGCTATGTATTTCATCACCACGATAAGCAGGGAGGGGGGCAGAAAATATTAATGTATTGTACTAGCAAGTTCACACATTAAGCTTTAGCCAGCACATTTAAATCTGCTTTAATGTCGGGCGCTCTGGCTCCTGGTAAGCATTTGACTATGGTGGCTGGTGCCTCTATTTTTACGTTCTGTACAATAGAATCTCTAATAACTAGGGCACTTTTAACAGGTGTCTCAGTAGGTGTGTCATCAGTAGGTGAGTGGGGAGAACCTGTTTGTAACTATAATCGGAATGGATAAGCTGTGTTTTGTCCTGCGGTTAAGCCGTCTCACAGTCACAAAGTTTCCCTGCTGCAGGGGATCTGCAACCGGAATCGAACAATGTATGGACCTAGTCGCATCCAAAGTCTGGTCTAAAGCCCTATCACTCTTACTATCCTCAAGTAAAGGATGCGTGTCTCTAATTCTGAAATCTTCTCTGTCAGCCTAACTATTTCCCTACATTTATCACATGTAAAACCCTCAGCACTGACAGAGAAGGCTACACTAAACATGTGGCAAACAGTGCATGTTACAATAACAGAAGAAGATGCCGTGACTCACCATATTTTACGAGTTATTCCTACTTACCACAGTTGTTTGATAAACTCGAGCAGATGAAAAACGCAGGAGATAAACACAGTATAGACAGTATAGACAGTAAACAGAGTAAACACAGAAAACAGCTGACCGGCCAGCACAGTGCTAACCGAACTGAGTCGTCTGTAATGAATAACAACGAAAACTAGCGGTATCTAGTTAATTCAATACAATGTAAGCAATACACAAAAAAGTTACATTAATAATTTAGACACCAAAAGTAATGAGATAAGAAAATAGTGAGAAAAGAGAGTCAGAGCAAAGCTAAGCAGAGGCACAAACACAAACCACTTGCAGCAAGTCCAAGATCTGACTCCTAGATCTGTGAGTGTCGACAGAAGTTGTGCTCAAGACTTGATTATTGCAATGCCATACTTGGTGGTGTTGGACTTTTCTCTAGTCCTGCATGTTCAAAAATCGGACAGAGGCGGAATTGAAAGTTCAATCTTTTAATGAAGCAAATGGATAAAGCATACAGAGCTCTGGCTGCAGAACTAAACCCTATACACAATGAGTCTTATGCATGGGCGCTCCACACTGCTCCCTAAAACCTTGCAGCCTCAAAATTTAT
>JAZGTJ010007076.1:0-23592 GCA_036877575.1 Botia almorhae
TATTATAATGAAAATTCAATAAATATAATTATAAAAAAAAAAAAAAAAAGGAAAGGAAAGGAGTCGTGGTAGGGTGTCTCCTCTGGGGGATTGAGCAGCGCATGAGGCGGGCCAGCCAAGAGGGGGGAATTCCAGAGGGGTGCCCCGAAGGGTCGGCTGTTTGTGCTGGTTGCTCTGCGGCCTGAAGTCGTTCGGTGGGCTCACTCTTGCCATCCAGGGATTCGGAGATCATTGGTTGCCATCCGCCAACGATTTTGGTGTCCTTCCATGAGGCCCGACGTTAGACAGTTCGTATTGGCCTGCCCAGTCTGTGCTCAAAACAAGTCCTCCAGCTCTCCACCCGTTGGTCTGCTTTAGCCCCTTCCGGTCCCGTCTCGTCCCTGGTCTCACATTGCCCTTGACTTCGTCACTGGGCTCCCTGAATCTGCTGGCAACACTGTCGTCTTGACTGTGGCTTTTCCAAAGCGGCTCATTTCATTTCCCTTCCCAAGCTTCCCACGGCCCGAGAGACTGCACAATTGGTAGTAGACCACGTCTTCCAGCTACATGGGCTTCCGTTTGATGTTGTGTCCGACAGGGGTCCGCAGTTTATCTCTCGTTTCTGGCAAGAATTCTGTTGTCAGATTGGGGCCACTTTGAGTCTGTCGTCTGGTTTCCATCCACAGACCAACAGGCAATGTGAGCGGGCCAATCAGGACCTCGAAAGAGCGCTCTGCTGTCTGGCATCTCAGAATCCTAGTTCCTGGAGCCACCAGTTGTCGTGGGTTGAGTACGCCCGGAATTCCCTACCAGTGTCTGCACTAGGTATGTCACCATTTGAATGTTGCCTCGGTTACCAACCTCCTCTGTTTCCCACTCAGAAACCCAAGGCTGCTCCAGGGCCTCCACCTTCCCGGCTCTTGGATGGTGTCTACACAGTTCGGCAGATCTTGGACACCCGCCGTCGGGGCAGAGGGTTTCAGTACTTGGTGGACTGGGAGGGCTATGGCCTGGAAGAGCGAAGTTGAGTGCCATCCCGGGACATCTTGGATTGCTCTCTGATCGCGGATTTCCACCATCGGCAGGGCGCTTCTGGGGGAGGGGGGGTACTGTCAGCACAATCGGGTTTGTATTGTTTTAAGTCGGAGCATGCGGTTGGTTGACAGCTCGCCACGTGCTCCGGTGTCCGCGTCACCCCTCCCTCTCGTGTCCCCAGCTGTGTCTATTAATTCATTATCACTGTTTATAATGAATTAATAGACAATAATGGGAGTGAAACACTCACCTGTTTTCACTCAATTTTCCTCCCTTTATATTCCCCTTGTGTGTTTCAGTCCTCGTCAGACTGTCGCGGATTATTTCCCGTTTTTCTGACCCTGCCAAAGTCTATCTTAAAATAAGTCTTTGTCTGCTGTTTGATTAGGTAGAGTTAGCTTCTGTACTGGATTAGTTTAGTCACGCCAAAGATGTGGCTGCTATGGTTGTAATTGGTTAATATGGTTGTAAATTACTAAGTGAACTGCATAACTTTTAAACAGGAAAACAATACTACTATAAAATGACTTGGTTCCCTCATTCATTTCTTCATTTGAGTTTAACTTTGTAAAAATACTGTTTGGCAGTTGCTATGTTGTTCAGAGTGGATTTTAAGCATTTTGCTATGTGGTCACTAGATTGTTCTGAATGGTTACTAGTTTTTAGGGCACTGTTAAGATGTTCTTGGTGGTTACCACCAACTAATATAATGTTTAGTACAAGTTAATGTGTAAAAAGATTATCTTTACCATTTAGTTTACCAATCCACTTAGGCCTTTTCTCCTCTGGCAGATAGATACACAAATAATAGACAGGCACTCCAGACAGTGCAACTGCTATGCCTAGCGAGTTAATGGCGTCGCTGTACAGAGGAACATCATGTAATAACTGGACTCTGTATCCCTGTACCTTGACAGGTCTGTATCTGTCTAGCTGAGTGAGCCACAGGTATATGAGTCCTGCCACAGAAAGACCCGTATACAGGCAGTAGCTGAAGCTAAAGTGGTTGATGAGTTGGAACACATCTTTCACACACAAGAAGATCAGCCCCATTACACCCTGCAAACACGCCCACAAAACGCTATTTTTTTTTAATGAATATCATATTCAACAAAGTCAAAAGACAACCTAATACACCATTTGCAACACATTTTACTTTCGTAACCTTTACATTTTTTAAATGAAATGGGACACTCAATGAGTCAAATGATTTTACACATTTGAGTCAAATGATTTACACATTTAGTCATTTAGCAGGTATGTCAAGTTAGGAACATCACAAGCAATTTGCCAAACAAGAGTAAAACTCCTAACCCTAACAATATCTGTAGTATCTTACTGCCCAAAGAAATAAAAAGTTACAAAAGGAGGGCAGCCAGAATAGTAAGAGAGAATAAATGTTTCATTTTGATTAAAGATTATATAGACAAATACTTTGTAGACAAATGAATTTGCGCAGAATATGTAAACAAGTAAATTTGTGTAGGTCAACATTCTATGATGACTTTAAATCACAACACATTAACACAGTATTCAATGACGTGGTGGGGGTGTTGTTACTTATTTCATGCATAATGAGAACAGGCAATCATTGAAGGCATTTTGTAATATAGCAGTCTTAAAGGTACAGTAGCAAAAACAGACATTCTAAAGATCAGTCAGAGGGAGGGAAAGTAAAATGTAATAAAAGTAAAATGCTGAAAGGTATTAAATACTGCCTCTTCAATATCAACAACTGATGATATTTTAGATGTATATCACATGTAACCAAAAGAATCTACAGTAAATGTTGACTGGAAGAAGCAGTGAGATGCTTGATGATACTGACGGAGAGAAGAGAAGAACAGGTACTGGAGTGTAACGCTGAGCGTGGATCAGGCTTAAACTGTTGGGAAGGTGACCCTCTCTTGCCCATACAAAAAACAACCTAATAGAAAATAACAGTAATCCAGTGAAAGAATGGCACTCATACAAACACATGACATATAGTGTATTAGATGGATTTAGCAAGGATGGCTTGAAAGACCAATTTGTTATGGGTCTTAATGTAGATGAGATTAACTGGAACATCTTACCTTGAGGCAGCAATAACTGAGGCATTGAGTCCTCCATAGCAAGACATGGCCACAGCGATTGGGATGATCCAGCTAACGGGGCCAAGTACCTGATTCCCAAAGGTCTACACATGGGGACAATCAACTAGGCTTTAATCAACTGCTGGTTTAATCAATACAAAGCACTAACAAGCACAAAAATTAAACACAAAGAGATCCTTACAACAGCCACTGCATCACTACCCATAAAAGAAGGCATGTCCAGAACCACGTAATACGCCACATTGGTCAATAAATAGATGATTGTCACTACTGGCATGGAGATGGCTATGGCAAGGGGAAGGTTCCTATGGGTGACAGGAAGAAGAATTAATTGCTATGGATTAATCACTTATGTTGTATCATTGCTCATTTGCAGCTTTGGAGTTTAGAGTCTAATAAATTAATAAATGTAAATGTAGAAAGACAAAACACAGTTAATGTGTGATGCCTAAGGGTTCATTGGTCATGAAGTTACTCAACATCAGTATCACAGTGACATTTGACTAAAAGGAATAGTTGTTCTAAAAATTAGTTATGTAAGTTTTTAGGTCATAAAACCCATATGACTTCTCTCTTCCATTATTCCATTCTACAATATCTCCTTTTATGTTCCACAAAGAAAGGGCTGTCATACAGGTTTGGAGTCTTATGACAACAGAATTTTCATTTTTGGGTGAACAACTCCTTTAAAAGATGTATTAAATGTATTAAAAGGAAGTAATGTCTGCTGTTAAGACCTCTCAGGGTTCTTGATCTCCTCTGTAACTAAGTTAAGCGTTTCCCAGCCAGAGTAAGAGAACAGAGCAGAATAAAGAGCCAAAGCAATGTTGCAATGTTGTGGACCCCTCAAACGGTCTATTAAAGTTCTCTGTTTCTCCTGTGGAACATTGAGAAGTATGAGACACAGAGAGAAAAGGTTAATTGGCACAAGAAATGCTCTTTAACAAATCCACCCAAAACTTCCTTACCATTAATTATCTTAATGATGCCCACTGTGATGACAAGAAGTAGAGACATAATCTTGGTATAGGTAAATATATCATGAACTAAAGTGCCCCATTTCACATAAGCACAGTTTATGAACATTTAGATTATAGATGACAATACATTCAGCGGGATCAGGAACATATCTATTAAAATGCTCCATGTGTGTCTCTTACAGACAGGTTAACCATAGCAATAACTGTAATATTATGCAACACCTTATATCCTTCCTGATGGTATACAGTTGCTCTTGCTTAATCATGCATATATCCATTGCGTGCACTGTTAAACATGCCTCTAGTTCCTTGAACAAAATCTGATGAAAAGCTATAACTAAAGTTCTTCTAGGGGTCATTCAATGAACTTTTTAAACTTCGGTATATGCTTTAAGGAAGTGTTAACTTTTATTGCATCACAATTATAGAAATTAGTGGTTAAAACTACTTCTGTGAGCACTCAGATGTTAAGGACATCCTGGATATGTCTCAGGGAAATTAAAATTGTTATTTGTTGCAGCTTGACTATAAAAGTTCTTTGGTATCCTGTATTTGGCAACAAATCTAAGAGTGTTCAACAGTCACCTTAAACCAGTATTCCTGAACCACGTCCTGAAGAGTTGGGCTCCAACACTATTCCAAACACAGCAGAACCAGCAAATTAAGGTCATTCAGTTTTAACTGGAAATTACAGGCTGGTGTATAAACAGTATTAAACCTAAACACTGTAGTATCCTACCCTCCAAAACATATTTGAATAGCCCTATGACACAAAAATTCTGCTGACATTTCTGAGTAAAACAGGATATTCAGTGGGAACGAAAAAATGTTGGGCTAGATTTTATCCCTTGCAGAGTCTGATTGGATTGTAAGAAGAAGGTATTAAATTGCAGAGCAAATAGTAATATTTTGATGATATAATGATAATATTTTGACAAAGATTTCTTTGGAATAATGTGCACTAATAAATCATGCACAATAAGAAGGAACACATAGAAAGAAAATAAATATGATTAATTTTGTGAATTCATATTTACTTTAAACAGCAATTATAATTTCTTTTCTTTGAGGACTCACAGAAGCAAGCAGCTGTTATTAGTCTAACAGCATCATATGGAGGCTGGCATGTAGGGTACATAGCTTCCAGGTAGTTGGCAAACGTCAGGGATATCACAGCTTGGCTGGCCGGCTCAATTAAAAGAATAGACGTCCACAGTCAGATAAAGGCAGGGAAACCACCGAAAGCTTCCAGGATATACACATAACTAGCTCCAGACTTTGCAATGGTGGTTCCAACTTCTGCATAACACAGAGCACCAAACACAGAAAATATGCCACCCAGAGCCCAGATAACCACTCAAGACCGTAGGAGGCACTGTACATCAACACGCCTTTGGGTGAAACAAAAATGCCTGAGCCAATCATGTTGCCTACAATTAAACAGATGCAATTGGTGAGAGATATCTCCCTCCTCATGATCATTTTCTCATGCTGCATATCTGGACCATTGCAGGGCCCTTCTGTTTTCTTCAGATCCTGGTTTGAATCACCCTGTGTTCCTGGACAGAGCCTTCGGCCTATAGACATGATTTGCTTCATGCTGTAGGATGATGAAAATCAACAAGTATTAAAGCTGCAATTACTAATAAAATGTTACCCACATTTTTAATGAACACTTATGATGACTTTTTAATAATTAATTTAATCCTGCAAATGTTAGTTTTGTTTTTCATGAATGTAACTTAATCACTTAATCACTTGTACAACTAATTCCAGAAACTAAGTGGCTCTATTTCTGTGGCCAAGTAACTTTCAGTAAATAAACTGTATAGTCTGCTTAGAAGACTATATGGAATATCCCTGTATTTAATAATGTCTAGTGCATAAAATACAAGAAATCAGTTCAGAAGACCACAAGTGCATACAGAAAGAGCTTTAAGTTAACTTTTAAAAATGCATTTAAGTATTCATTTATAAATTCAAATTAAAAATATGAATTTAAACTTCACCTCTAGACAACATATAAACTGACTTACACTGATACACATTGACAAAGGCACTCAGGGGCCAGTACTTTTGGAGCCATGTTAAACATTTTCATTAACGCAGTGACAAAAAAAATTTGTGACAAAAAAGTACTCTACCTGTAATCATGTAAGATGACATGCTGTAATTTTGGAGAGGTGAGTTACACAAGTTCTTTGTGTGATTGTAATCCTTATCAGAGAGAAAGTTGGACTGTAGGAATGTAAAGGGTCAATTTGATGAGTGTTGTCGCAATCCCAGATCGCAGAGACACTCTGTCTCTGTCTATTTTAGGAGGTCTGTTCTCAGAGAGGGAGAGAGAAATAGAGAACGCCTGTCCCCTCCTACTGATAGTCAAGTAGTTCAGCAAAATTGTTAAAATGAAGCATGGCTTTGTTATATGACCTCTGTTCTGTTTAAAGACAGACTGCTTCCTTGTTATTTGTGGTGCTTGCTTAGGGGTATGAATTTTGATTTTGACTGGAGTATGGTAAAGCTAGAAGAGGAAATCACTTACATTAAAGAAGTTACCAGAACCATGCCCACGTCATACTCTGAAAATGCAACACTTCTCCGAAAATTGTTCCAATTGCAAATGTGTTGGTATTCACATGCTTATTGTTTTTGTTTGCACTGGAACAACACAAAAAAACAGAGAAGTCAAACCTGATACAATTTCACACAGAACCCAAAAAATGCCCTGGACAAAATTATTGGTACCTTGTCAAAATTCTAAGAAATAATAGCTTTTCAAGCATGTGATGCTCCTGTAATTTGTATTTAGACACACCTGTGGCAAGTAACAGGTGTGGGCAATATAGTAATCACACTTGCAACCAGTTAAAATGGAGAAAAGTTGACTCAATCTTTGTGTTGTGTCACACTGAGCATGGAGAAAAGAAAGAAGTGTAAAGAGTTGTCTGTGGATTGAGAGAAAACAATTGTGGAAAAACATGGACAATCTCAAGGCTACAAAGTCCATCTCCAGAGATCTTATGTTCCTGTGTCCACTGTACGCAATATCATCAAGAGGTTTACAGTCCATGGCACTGTAGATAACCTCCCTGGACGTGAACAGAAGAGCAAAATTAATGAAAAATTACAATGAAAGATTGTTCGAATGGTGAATAAGGAACCCAGATTAACTTCCAAACAAATTCAAGCTGATCTGCAGACACAGGGTACAATAGTGTCAGCTCACACTATACGTCGCCATCTGAATGAAAAGGGACGCTATGGTAGGAGACCCAGGAGGACACAAAGGCATAAAAAAGCAAGACTGGAGTTTGCCAAAACTTGTGTGAGAAAACCACAACCCTTCTGGGAGAACATACTGTGGACAGATGTAGACAAAGTAGAGCTTTTTGGTAAAAGACATCATGGCACTGTTTACAGTACAAGAAAGGAGGCCTTCAAAGAAAAGAACACAGTCCCTACAGTCAAACATGGTGGAGGTTCAAAGATGTTTTGGGGTTGCTTGCTGCTTCTGGCACTGGATTCCTTGACTGTGTGAATGGTATCATGAAATCTGATGATTACCAAAGAATTTTGGGGCGCAACATAGCGGCCAGCGTCTTCCAGCAGCACAATGACTTGAAACACACTTCAAAAAGCACTCAGCAATGGTTACAAACCATTCTGAAATGGGCAGCAATGAGTCCAGATCTGAATCCCATAGAACACCTGCGGGTGTCAATAGAGAGGTGTAAGAAACTCATTTATGGTTACAGGAAGCGATTGATTTCAGTTATTTTTTCCAAAGGGGGTGTTACCCAGGGGCGCCGCTAAGGGGGGGAAAGTTAGGACAATTCTAAGGGCCCATGCCCTTTAGGGGCCCCCAGAGATCTGCTTTATTATTAATAACACTACTAGGGGGGCCCAACCTCATATTTTGTCATAGGGCCCAAAATTGCGAGCGGCGCCTCTGGTGTTACCAAATATTAAGTTATGGGTGCCAATTATTTTGTCCAGGGCATTTTTGAGTGCTGTATAAAATTGTATCAGATTTGACTTTTTTCTGTTTTTTTTTTTGTTGTTCAAAAACAAATGCAAACAAAAAATAAACGTGAGTACCAAAACATTTGCAACTGCAACAATTTGCATTTTCTGACAGAATTGCAAGGGTGTCGATATTTTTGGCCATGACTGTAGCTTTATTCCTGTTACGGTGAGTGCTGGGACGGTTGTGTTTGTGATAAAAGGAAATGAGGAACACGGAGCTAAATAATAAAGGATATTTAATGTAGAACACAAAACCAATACAAACACTAACCGTAAAAAAGGACTAAGTGACAACATGTGCAAAACAGCAGTGAAAGACAAAAGACAAACCACGACGATAAATATACAAAGTCCAAGCAGAGGTATCCAAAGGGTAATCCAAAAGCGTAATCCACAACAAGAGCAAGAATCCAAAAACCAGGGAACACGAATGAATACTAGAACAAGAATAGCAAACCACAAATGAAACCAACTCCTAACAATAACCCACAACAGACACGAGAAAACCAGGAACTTAAATACACAGACTCATCAACTAAACACAGGTGCAAACAATCAGACAAAACCAGGAAGTGACATAAAAGGGACAATGACATCATCAACACGTGACACAAACTAAACATCAAAATAGAAGTCTTTGCGCTCCTCGCTAACGCGGGAGCCCGGCTTTGTAACAATTCCTTTGTTCAATCTATGGGACATTTTATTTTCTTAAATCAGCATCTCTACATTTATGGCAGCCATTCCATTCCATGTCAGTGTCTGTTGAATTCCAACACAGGCACATCTTATTTTGTTTAATTAAGCAAAGAGTAAGTGAACATTTGAACCAAATATTATTTACAAAGGAAAATATTAACAGTTGACCGTGCCAATAAAGTTGAAAGGTTTTGAGTGAGGAAAAGAAGGGGTTTAACACTGGCTTTACTACCAGAGGGATATAGTGAGCATCAGGTTGCTTCCATCCTTATAATTTCAAAGACAGCGGTTCATAAGAACAAGGTCAAGCTGCAGACATTGGGAACAACAAAACTACAGACAGAGGGTAAAAACAATGCGCCACTAAATAAGATGACTGCCAACTAATTTAAATGTCATTCAAAAACCACAGGATGACATCAACCATCAAGAGGATGGTTAGAAAGACTCCTAGAGGCAGGACTAAAGTCGTTTAAAGCTAAAAAAATGCCATTATCAATGAGAAGCAAAGAAGAGCCAAGCTAAGGTTTGCAAAAGACCATAAGGATTGGACTGTAGAGAACTTTAGTAAGGTTGTCATCTCTGATGAGTCCAATTTTCAGCTTCGCCCAACACCTGGTTAGACGGAGACCTGGAGAGGACTACAAGCCACAGTGTCTCACACTCACTGTGAAATCTGGCTGTAGATCTGTGATGAGGTGCTTCAGCAAGGCTAGAATTGGGCAAATTTGTCTTTGAGAAGGGCACATAAATCAAGCCACATACAGGGTTGTCCTGGAAGAAAACTCGCTTCCTTCTGCTCTGACAACGTTCCCCAACTGTGAGGATTGTTTTTTTTCCAGCAGAACAATGCTCCATGCCACAAACCCAGGTCAATCAATGTTTGGATGGAGGATCTCCAGATCAAGACCCTTGACATGGCCAGCCCAATCTCCAGACCTGAACCCTATTTAAAACCTTTGCAATGTGATCAAGAGGAAAATGGATGGTCACAAACCGTCATACAATCGCAATGTGAAAGACTGGTGGAGAGCATGCAAAACATGTGAAAGCTGTGATTAAAAACCAGGGTTATTTCACCAAATATTGATTTATGAACTTTTAAAACATGAGTATTGTGTTGTTTAAAAATTAGTATGAATAGTTTTCTTTGCATTATTTAAGGTAACTTTTGATTTTATATATATATTGTGACGAGTCTCTCCGGGCGAATCAGCGTCGCCCTGGCAACCGAGGCGCCGCACCTGCACCAACTCATCACCGGCGCCTTGGGCACAGCTGGACCGCATCACCACGCGGCCGTATAAGGCCGCCAGCTCTCGCGAACGTGAGATGCTGGACAAGCAAGTGTGTGATATTAATAGTTGTGTTTTGTCTTCCCCGTATTCGCAGAGAGCAGCGAGTGACCGCACCTCATCACGAGCGCCACGGACACCCGCTCACGTGACACAGGGGAAAAAGGAACACAGTTGCCACCGGCCTCACCGGCCACCGCGCACCGGCCTCGCCAGCCGCACCGGCTGCCACACGCACGCACATCACCACTCCCCCACTCCCACAACAAAAAAAAACCAACACTTAAATGTTGATTTTTAACACACTTTAATAACACCCTAAACTTTACCATTTGTGGAAGTTAATTATCATGGTAACAGAACCCAATGTATGCTACTTGTACACTGCTACAAAGACTATACATTATTGTCATTATATATGTGATGCCGAGACATCTCCTTATCAAAGTCTTTCGGATAACACTGGCAAAAAAGAATGCTGATATCAGTAGCACAGTCATTTCAACTTTCAACTCAATCCAAAACTGTGATTTAACATAACATTTAAAAATGTGACAGGAATTATCCTAGTTCATTATACTAAAAAAAAGAAAGTATTTTGTATCTGAGCTTACATTCTGCTTAGGCAATTTTCAGAATTTGGCTGGCATACTGTATTGCTGAAATATGTGCTATTCACTTACTGTTTATCAAGCTTCTGAATAACAGAGTGAATCTAAAGATGCATTCAGCCATGTAGAACCACTGGACTGCCACATCACTTTAAAGCCTGAGTGATATATTAAAATAAAAACTATATAGAAAAAACAACAACCAATCACAAATCAAAATGCATGTAAAGTATCACTCAAAGTTCAAGATGAACCTATAAATAAATACAAAACAGGAACAGTTTATATAACTACCAAAATTGTAAATGGTCCCAAACCCAACAGTAAAAAAAAACAGAAGTTCTGTAATACAAAGGTCCTTTCTGTTAAAAACATCTGCTGATCTACAGATCTGATTATTGAAAACAAAATGATAATGTCAAACACCAACTTTTTAAAATCATTCATTTTCAGTGAGGACTATCGAAATTAAGTCTCATGCTACAGCAAATGTTTAACAGTAGATAAAGGACAAGAAAAGAGCAACCAGTTTCAGGACATTTCAGGGGACCAAACTGTGCAGCCAACCTTGGAAATGCCTTCAAAATACTGAGGACACCTCTATAAATCAGGAAAATTCTGCAATGGCCTCTAAAACTGCTTGTTTGTAAATAAAAGGGGAACTCTACAGTGCAGAAGCATGCAAAAACCAATGCCACAGGAATTTCAAAAGACTTTTAACTATCATCACTGAAAAATAACTAAGTAGAAGTATCACAAAACTTTTATTGAACACAAATCAAGTGCATGATACTTAATTTAACAAAACTTTTAAAAGAAGACACGTATCTAAAGCGTTTTACGCACATGGCTGTGGTTTGATGGTGGGTGGGGTCACAACAGCAAATGTATCTGACTGCTGTATGCCACTATGCATCTTTTAAAAATGACAAAACCTTACCGGACAGAAGTGCTTGTTTCCTAATGCAAAGTTGACCTTGATCAGTTCAAGTGAATTAAACCTTTACTACATTACGACCCATTCTGGATTGGGTTCATTCAGCTTTGTCATACCATATACGGTGTCTAGTATTGCTTTTGAACAGAACGCTACAGTACTCACAAGGCAGTCTGCTTACTGCGTTTGGTCTGGGGAAAAGAGGATATTTTTCGAAAAGAGAAAAAGATCTCTCTTTGATTTACTACCCATTCTGACCGACTAAAGTTGTAATTAGGAGAAGGCTTTAGCTCTTTTAGGACAAAAAATTAAAACAATCCCAATAGTGCCATTGCTGTTTGTGGCTAAGCAGAAGGAAAAGACTTGTTGGGACTCTGTAATGTATTAAGGCCAAACCAATAAACCAATAACATAGGAACACAATATTTCATTTATCACAATGATAAGAACCTACTATGAGATACAGTCTGATCAAATGTCCTAGGTTATGTCCAATTTTCAGCATGTTTTCTGGAGTTTTCAATGAAGATGAAAACTTCATCTTTTTTCAGCTGAACCACTGGCACCAAGGTACATAACAATACAACCTACTAAACAATCTATGCATCTTTCCAACAGAATATTAACCCTGACACAGCACATGTCAAAACAGTACCAAACTGTCAAAACCACTCAAGTCTCAATTCATGAAAGCGAAAGCACTGGTTTACAAAAAGGAAGACCAAAATCACTGATTTAAACAACTTCCAAATCCAGGCCTGTGGTGTTATGTGGATGTGGGTAAGGCAGCCAGACTAAACAGTGTGGCATTCCCTTTTATCTGAGTATTATCTGGCATTCTGTTTAATCAAGAGTATCTGCAAAATGATGTGCTGGCAGGGAAGTGGCAAATGGCAAAAAAGTACTGATTGGTTAAGTGCTTTGCTGCATTCAATGACACAATTCTTGAGAGGTGGAAAATATAACATAATATTGTGGAACACTGCTAGAGTTTGTTTTCCGTCAACCAAGGATGTGGGCATTCAGCTGGCACCAGTGACTCCCAAAATGTAACAGCAACTTTTCTTGTTGAAAACAGGCCATGCTAAACTCGTGTCAAGTAATTGAATAAGACCTTAACCTCAAAAACACAATGTGCATACTAAGCCGCAGAAACAATGCAAGATGTGCACAGGAACTGTCTTTCAGCAAACGCCTAAAATTAATGGAGGAATCGCGTTTCTCCAGTTCAAAAGCATGGCTGGAAGTCAAAAAGTCAGAAAATGTTTTGTGTGTTGTTGAAGGAGTTGGAGAGGAAGGGGGCACTGGGAGCACAATAGGGTGGCGGGGGGCCGGTGGTGCTGACATCGGGGTATGGCTGCAGCCCCATTTGTTTGTTGTCCTGAAGTTTCTGGACCACCACACGACAAAACTCCTCGCTGTGACGCTCGCAGGTGTCCAAAAGCTTGCGTACTTTGGCTGTGCGTGTGGGTTGGTTCACAACAAGTTCGTAGTCTTCGCGCATCAGCAGCTCACGAGCAAGTAGAGCGTCTAAACTCTGATTAAGACACGCCTCTGTCATCTGCTGCACAACATCCTCCCTTCGGGATGCAATCCAGTGGGAACAAGGACCCTGAGAATCTAATCGTGTGGAAAAATCTGTGGATACAGTCAGGAGATTTAGGAGAACATTAAATATAATGCAAACAGAAAAGGTGGCAAATTCACAGCAGGCATTCCTGGGGTATGTTTTACATTGATCTTTTAAAGTATTAAAAACCTTTTAAAAATTCTACTACTTTTTTATAGCATTTAACCTGAATGTTACCCTTTCCAAGTTTTCAAAGACTAAAATGTGAAATTTTATCAAACAATTTGGACACATTTTTTTTAAAAAGTGAGACGTTTGCTTGAATAAGAGGAGACTCAAACTAGAAATGTTAAAAAAGTATTGGGACTTAGGTATTGAGTCTAGACCAAAACTGAAAGAAATGCAACAATACCAGTTTTTGTGCAGTATCTACAACAGCAACTCAATTTGGTATGTTTGAATTCCTCTGCATTACCAGAGGCAGTAACTTAGCCTTGTCATGTAACATACAATGACATGTTTAGTACTACAATCAGTTATAAAACAAAAAGCCCTGTAAAAGGCAACTTTTACAACTTTTCAATGTTGTATTGGAGCATTCATATAAATACTTCTATAAATCAGATATCCATAGTCTAAGTGATTAAGACAGCAAGTATCTACTTGCACTAAAAGAGAAGTTTTATTTTTTAAGTAAAGTTTAACTTTCAAAGTTTGGAACTCAATCAGTTTTTTTGAGATTGAACAATATCAAATTCAACTTTAAATTTTCCTAAAGATGATCACTAGCATTAGGAATATTATCACAGATGTTATTTATATAAACAAAATAACACGGGCCCTCAAAATGACCCTAAGGAAATCCTTTAAAGACAGGCAGGACAGATGAGTAACTGTTTAATTGCACAAACTGTCATGCACTGTAGCACATATTCATGAGTCAAACCTTCACTGTAGTAGACTTCTTTACTTATACATTTTATTATTCTAGCTTAGCACCACTTGAGTCCTACTTTAAATTGGTTTACTTTTGTGGCCATTTTACAGATACAAGTATTTTATAGTCAAGTAGAACATCTATAACAAAAATCTCCAACAGCATGTGTTATTTACAAAAAAGCAAAAATAAAACATATAATAAAACAATACATTTGTTGACAACAGTAACAATAATTATCAAAACAGACTGTATTCCAAACTACTAATTACCACAGAATACTACGAATTAGTATAAACTTATTAGAGTCCCACATGTACAGCTATTTCTACACATTTTTACAAGTTTAGAGTGTGGCTAAAGAAGGCATGTTACCTTGTGGGTGTGGCTGTAGGGTGAGTTGTTGTATGGCAAGGGCCAGATCGCTTTCACTCTGGGGCACATGTGGCTTGATTGGTATATTTAAGTCAGATACGGGCTGGACCGTCTGGTATTCAGGACTGAGGCTGTTCCGAGAGCAGTGGGCCACAAGAGGTTTTGGGGGATCCAGAGGAAGGGACATTAATGATGATGGTGGACCAGCCTGAGCAGCTAACAAACCTGAAGAACATCAGGCGGTAAACAAACCAAGTTGAAAACCAAAGGAACTGAGACAGTACTATTGGGTATGTGCATTACGAATTAATTCTGCCTTGTGAAGGTGGTATATTAGATATGGTAAGGAAGCCTGGATGGGACATTTCTGCTTCCTGGGAAGAGCAGGAACCTGATCCAGATGTAGAACTGTTGTCCTGTTGTGTAAAAACACAAAGCAGTTAAGAAGTCATTACACAACACAGGACTTTAATTAAATGAACAGGAAACTGACTGGCCACGCAATGTTTTGCTCCTTCACACTCTTTGCCTCGGTTTGTTTTGTATTTGTTGATGAGCAGCAGCTTGTTGGCCTCTTATACTGGGAGATGGGAGGGCAAAGAAATTGATAATATTACACAATAGCTTGGGACAGTCAGACAATCAGTGAAACTAAGGACAATAAATTGATTACAATTTATAACAGAAATACATTCAGATTCAGGTACAGAAATAGGCACATCTCATACCTCACACACAAAATTACTCACTTTTGTCCGTTTGACTTCCAGTACTGCTTCTAGGACATCAATCTCATCAAACCTTCTCAACATAGGCTCCAGCTCAATAAGACAATCTATAAGGTACAAATAAAACAGATATCTGAAAACTACACTGCCTAGAAGGATGTTTCATGTAAGTACATAAATCAGTGCAGCCAATATTCTTTTATGAATAAGGCTTAAAAGCAAGAACCAGTTCTAATTTAGAACTAAGATTACATATAGAGGATCCATAATTTAAAATTAATATAAGACAAAGACAGCACCCTAATTTAACAGACAATAAGTTACATGACTCCCATGAACTGATGCTTTATAATGGAACTTGTAAAAAGAAAAGTAATCAATTGTAATAAAATAAATAACTCTATGAAATAAATACACTCAAACTGCCAATACACTGTTGAATTAAGTGTTTGCCAAGAGAAACTCTGTGTGCCCTTAACTCAACACTGTCTCATGCCCACTAGGACTAGCGCTGTGGGAAAAAATAAGTGTGTGGAAAAATAAGAACAAATACACATTTGAATTCCACACTGTTTATTAAACCACAGTTGTATTACACCATATCTAGTTAATATCTAGTTATTACATCATAAATAGTTATTCTATTTGGATTAAGTGACACATGAAGATCCCTGACCCCTGTATTTTTTCTGTCAGTACACACAGACATTTCCTAATTTTTCTAATCTGTCCTCCAGCTATCACCGTAGCAAGAGTTTGCAACTAAAATGTCCATGTGTTAAAACTCTCATACTATTTTCTAAAGCCAAATGACACAATTGTGGTTAAATGCTTAGTCCATAGTCCATCAATAAAGAGCAAACACAGGTCACTCTCTTAGACAGTAACAGTTTATTAAATGTAATCCAGAGTGATTGTGTACAGTAAGGGAAAGGTCAAAGTTCAATTCAGGTTGACACTCACTGAGAAAGGTGGGCCGTTCATCCGGGTTGGCCGTCCAGCCACAGGTCATAAGGTTTATGAGGGTTTTTCTGCTGGGAATATCCGTGGACAGACTGTCCGGCCCCGTCTCGGGCCGAGACCCTCGGAGGACGCTAAACATGATCTGCATGGGGTTGGTGGCCTCTGTCAACACAGAGAAGAGAGAATGTCAGAATGGTGAATATTGCCTGGATAGATGATTGCTGCTGTTGAAATGGAGAAAGAAGTGGCCAAGTCATTAACATTGTGTAATTTTTTGCCATAACAGCAAAATCTGCACTAAGCATGAGACAGCAAAATCTGTCACTGCTTAGTGCAGAGTCAATCAACTGATGTACCTTCACAGTGCTGATTTTAGGTAGCACTGACACAAAGTCTAAATACACTTATCATAGGGTTTACAGAACTCAGAATTTCGAACACTCATGGAATGCTGGTTATCTAATCAAATAATATGACAAGAGCTTAGTTTTATTTGGTTTGGGATAATGTCAGCTGACTGTATATATAAAACATGTTGATACACTTTCTGTCAGGAACTGAGCTCAACAGCTATAATCTCCCTACCTTCAAATGGTATCCGTCTTGAAAGAACTTCCCACATGATGATGGCGTAACTAAAAGAGGAAACAGAGGACAGAATAGTGAATGGTTTCACTGTTGCCATGCAGGATCTACATCCACATTTGGCAATCCCCTTGAGAGATGACAAACTCTCATATTAGTCTTATAATTTCCACAGACCCTCTGACTAAAGGCTGAAAACTCTGGATGAAAGCTCAGAAAAGGACAGTCGGGCAGCCCTGTATAAGTCAACTTTAGTGGGTGAGCTTCTAAATCACCTTTTTTGACCAAGGCAGTGGCTGAATTAAACAAACAGGCTTCTGTTATAAATCTGATACGGGTTTGGTGCGCTATGAGTAAACCTATAAAACAGGTTTATGGTTTCCCAGCCTCTCTTAATGCTCTGGAAATTTATACAAATATTCCCAAAATCCAAACAGGAATCAGTGAATACATTTACAATATGAATGTAACCGCCACCCACATTTTCAATATCTACCGATTCGGCCAGACTGGACTCTGATCTGCTTTATTTTTGTGTCTGTCATCAGACAGGAATAGTTTGATAACAGACTTGGGTCGTGGTGCAATAAGTGGGACAGTTCAACTGCTCACAGGGATATCCTAAAAATACGGGAACTGAGACAACAGGACAACATCAATGATAAAAAACCCTTTGAAAGAAACAGTATGAAATTTTGATCAACAGACCCATGTTCCTTAATAGAATGTTTACAAGTCTCTGATACAGAGTCCAAGTCAACTGTTTAAAGGCCAAAGTGTAAGTTAAGTCTCAGGTCCCAAGTCAAGTTTTGGTATTTGTTTTTTATATGATGCAGTTTTATAAACACTGCTACAGGACAAATAATTACTTGATAATCGACTTAATAGGAAATATCTGCTTGTTTCTCCTAATAGTAAATAAATGGGTTTTATTTCCATTTAAACCACACTCTTAGTATATAGTAATTTGTACTTATACCTGAACAACATTTAACAACTTCAAATGATTCCAAATTTCTAGTATGCCTCATGTGAGAACATTTCAACATATAAACAAGCGGTTATAAAAAAAACTTTGCATGTTTGTTGAATGCAGTACTTGCCCAAAAGTTTGTCTTTAAACCTCAGGACATTGTCATCATGCTGAAGTGCAGCAGGGGTAAATGAGAGCACATACTCACAGGAAAAACAGTGAGTGTCTGAGTCTGTTAGATAGTCTGATATTTAGACTCAATGTCTCTTTGTACACCTGCTGACTTGTGTTGTTCATGTGTCTGTTATCTGCAGGGCCAGACGAAATGCTGTATTCTATTTAATTTGAATTCAATTAAAATTAGGTTTTAAATGGTTTAGTAGATACATTAAAGACCAACTTGAAGAAAAACTGAGTTTAACTGAGCTTCTTGTCACTATTATTATTTCATTCCATTCTATTATACTTTTTGCCTAAAAAAGCTAATTAACAGTGGTCTCTGTTAAATGCATTTAACGGCAGATGACAGCAATTTCATTTAGTTTATCTACTGTTAAATAAGAGAAGCCTACAGAGAAGCTTTGTGATTGATTAGTGCTATAGAGAGACTGTTATTAGACTCTAATTTGGAGAAGACACCAAATTATTACTAAGTTAAATTAAATCAACAGACAATGTGCATGTCAAGACAATAATAATTATTTGTATAAAAATTTAGCTTAGAATATGAATATATCGATTTATTACAGTATAAAGATCTATACATCTAATACTCAGAATGAATTTTGTGTTTATTATGATAAAGCTTTCATAAGACTTTTTTAATCATTTTTTTGAAACGGTGTAAACTTGCCTTTTGCTTTTTGTGGTGAATGCATTTGAAATGATCCTGTGCTGTCTGTGGTCTCGGGTAATTGACAGAGCCACTTAACTCATCCATGATAAGTTTTATTTTAAATATCTGATAGACTACCGATTGTTAGTGCTCGCTTTCATTAGAATACAGTCACGACAAACAGCACGGCTGTCTCCTCACAAATGCAAGCAGGGTGTGTAAACTTGTCAATTACGGACACTACATTCTATGGAAATCTGCAGAGTTTTTTGCGGATGTCTGCGGACACGGATTTCGTGCAGCCATGGTCATCTGGACTACTACCAGCTAAAGTAATTTGTAAAAGATACTGACCTGTACATGTCATACTTGACATCAGCCCGACGGTGCTTGGAAGGTTCGTACTCTTCAGGTGGCATGTAGATGACAGTGCCCCCCATTTCAGCAGGTTTGGAGCCTGAGCCTTTGGTGATGGAGAGCTGACGCCATTTAGACAAGCCAAAATCAGCTATCTATTCAAAACACAGATGTACAACATACAGGAAAGTGTACTGCAGAATGCAACATAATCACAAAGTAAACCTTTAGTAGTGTAAAGGTTTCCAGACTACCAAATTAAAATCAGTTAGCCCAATTTGTCCATGTAAGACGCGTTAAAATGTAATAACATTTAATAGCAGGTTTTCTGAATTTTGCTTAACTATTACTTATACATCATTCCATTAACAAACACCTGTTGAAAATGAGTAAAAGCACCGTGTGTGTGGTTGAAGTAGCACATTTAACTAATTATTTATTATATTTATTATTGGAGATTATTGGAGGTTTGGGCTTCTTTAGGATCAAAATATATACCTTTGTGAATTTAAAAAAATCTTGCAATACTGATACTGAAAAATGTCTTAATTATTCTAATTAATTAATTAATTTAGTAATTACTAAAAATCATCTGATCATTACAGATGATCAATAACACATCATTAGAACTACTGCGATGTTTATTAAATCACTAGAACATTTGTCTTTTTGCCTTAAGGACTTAGAAGCGTGCATGGTTGTTGTGTGAAATCACAACATTGTAATCTATAGGATGGAACTGATAGACAAAGATAACATACAGACTTTACATGATGGTTCACATTCCAACAAAGGAATCTATTAAAAGACAATCCTTCAATATTAAATCACCTTGACATTTAAATATTTTAATTACCTTTATCCAAAACAACTGCATTCAGGGCATATTTTGTCAATTTGTGTGTCTGAACCTGGAAGCTTGGTGTTGCTCTAACAGTTAAGCTAAAGGAGCTTATGTACAGGATATAAGCAAAAAGTTTTGCATACAATTATGAATCAGGTGAGAAACTATTAAATGTGTGTCCACAAGCATCTCATTTCCACCAACAGATTTGTATAGCAACCTTCACATCTACTTTTACAACAGCACAAACCTTGACATGATACTCCCCATCCAGCAGGATGTTCTGAGTTTTGAGATCATGATGTAGAAGTGGTGGGGTCATATTATGCAGAAAGTTGACCCCCAGGGCTATCTCATAAAGAATGCGAAGTCTCAACGGCCAGGCCACCACTGGGTACATGTGCTTCTGTAACAAGGGCAACAACTTCAATCAACAACAAACTCAACATCAAAGAACACAAAAGAAGAAAGTTAAATTCACATTGACTTAGAATGTTAATGTTTTACCTAATAAACTGTCATGTAGAAGGAATGTTGGTTGAATAATTACCTCATGTAGGAGCTCATCCAGAGATCCATTGGTCATGAACTCTGTCACAATGCAGAAGAACTCCGGCTCATTGCACACCCCAAAGATTTGAATGATATGGTTAAATCGAGCTTTGTGAAGCACCTCAGCTTCCTTCAGCAAACAGTTTCTTTCTCTGCAAGGAGAGAAAGGATAAGATAGCACATGGGGAATTTCACTACCACCACACAAGATTATGAGGTACAAAATACTGTCAAGGTTTCCACACCTTTTAAATAATAAAGTTTTTTTCCAGTCATTCATGATTGATGCACTCATAAAGCAATTGCTAGTGTTACAAATTATATTATTTACTATAAACACTATAAATATCACAGTTATAACTCTGTAATTCTGTTATATTTCATAACAGAACCCTAGAATGTAAAATAACCAGTGTTTGTTTGTCCACAAGGGCTATCTGGGCTATTCTATTCCTACTTTGTAACTGTCACTGAACCCATTTAAAAATACCGAACACAGAAAGTGACTGCCTAAAAGTGATGCATAACAGTAAGTTTATGACATGACAGAACTTTCCACGACATGCAATACAAGCAATTATGTCTCTTGAAGGTATTGCAACAAAAAGACGACATACACCAAAACAGATTGAGCAGACTAGGCATTTAAATCAACAAGAAAGCAAAGTAAATATCACTACACCAACCTCTCACCAACCGGTGAATCCAGTTTTAAGCACTTGATCGCTACTGTGGTGCGCCAGTCACTGTGCTGCGCCCTAAACACAGTCCCGAAGCCTCCCTTACTGATATAGTGCAAGTCCGTTAGTTTCCGATACGGGATCACCGGTAAGGTGCTGGTGAGACTGCAGATGTTGACGCAGCCGGTGTGCTCCATATTTCTGGTTATTATTAAACGAAAGGGGCCCTTTAGCTTTAGTACGATAAGTGAAAAGGAAACGAAAACTCGCGCTGCTACTAACAACCCTCGCGGAAATAAAAGCGTGCGCATGTATCTACATGTTGCGAATGACGTCTGGTTTTTGTACTAAATGACACAGAGACACGCTGCGGGATATATCTATGTAAACGATTACTAATTATGATGGCTATACTGCTCTGATTAGAAGTGCAAATGAAACGCGTCCTATAGCACTTGGAGACACGCCCCCAAACCGAACAACGTTTTTTTATCAAACCATGAAACAAACTGCCAGTTACCGATAAATCCACACGACATGCACTTTATCGTGGTCGCAATAATGGGAACCCGCTGGTTAGTAAGTGTGAGTGGCTCGGAGAAAAACAAACGCACAACGTTGTGTTTTGCCAACCACAGTCAAATCCCGCCCTTGTTCTTTGCTCGCTGCGGTTGTTACGAATTTATGAGTGACTTCTTAGCTGTCCAATCACAGATTTTCAAATGCTCTCTAGCAGCCGCTAGAGGTGGGGGTGGTGATGACGGTGATGACGATATAAAACTAACGCCCATCAAGCAAACTGATACGTTCAAATAGCATAAATGATGCCTTGGAAGGGCACTTCGGAAAAAAACAACTATGGTAACTGTGTTGTAAGTTTATTTAATAAATCGAGTAAAAAGTATTTTAGATTACTGTATCTTCTGAAACATACACTCTTTAATTCCATAACCTCTCACGGTGGAAGGTGGCGCCTTCGATGGGAAAAGGACATGTGTTCGCTTCTGATTGATACACACCCAGTGACTTCAGCTTCCGGGCGTTAAAAGGGTTTTTCAAACAGATTTCCTGGCATAATCAACAGACCTCTGAATAATACGTCTTTATAATTAGGGCAATTATGCCGTGAACTTTTAAATACTCATCCTGGGGATTTCACTGACACTGAAGTTGATATCGCGAACGTTGTTGTCATGGCAAAGTGATAAAATTATGGCAGGAAGTCTCTAACATCTGCGGCACGCATCAAACTTGTGAAATGTTTGGAGTGGTGGGCTGATGAAATTGATATGTTTGTTGCGAGTTGTGTTGTTAGTCATAGTGCCTACAACTTCTAAAAGGAAGTGTGTCACTTAAAAGAGTTTTAAAAAATTCTTACATTTGCCTTAAAATTGGACAGAAAAAGGATGAGATTTTGAAAATACTACATAACGAACGGATTGTTGATAAAAGTGCTTCCATGGCGAAGCAATCTATGACGATAAATGGAACAGGAAGTGTCTCGTACCTTTTGCATGCATTGAGTAATTTACTTCAAATTCAAAAAATGTGTTTGGTGTTGTGGTCAAATTACAGTGATGTCGCAAATATCTTCAGCTATATTTATTATTGCTTCTGGTTGTTTCTAGTAATTTTATAATTATAAATGTATGTTAACGTTTAGAAATGTACACGGTTGTTGTGGCTTTTAACGCATGTACATTTTCCCACGATACTTAAAATTGAGGTTTTGATTTTTGGTTTTTGATTTTGATTTCAAACTTTAGCAAGAACTTATTTCTAATCTATTATCAAATTTAACAATCTATTTAAATCCTGTAATAAAATCGTGTTATAAGATTGCTTGTTTTATTTACTTCAACTTGTGATCAGCAACTTTAGAACACAGGAACAAAAAAGTCAACAAAATTAAATTTATTATATCAGCGACTATACTGCAATGATTTTTAATGCTTTACATGTTAGTGTTTAAAAGAAATAAATGAATAGATAAAATGCATGCATATTATTTACATTATTATTATTAAATTGTTGGCTCAAGCTGCAGTCCATTCATTACATCACAAGAAGGCCATTTCTCAATACCAAGTACGCCAAGTTCAGACGCGTCCTTGTTAGTTCAGAACTGGCAAGTCCGACTATGAACTCCCGAGTTGCGGATGAGGTGAAATGCATTTTGGGATATTAGGTTGTCTTAAGTCCACACAAGTCATCTCCCGATGCATCCTCGATTAAAAGGGGCGGATCAAGAACACATCCGGGGATTTAATGTGAACTTGGCTAGATGTGAACTGGAGCAGTACTTAGGCAGCGACTGATGAGGATTCACAAGTCAAAAAAAGTAAACGCGGAAAGAACGCATATTGAGAAACGCATGAAGAAAGTCTTTATGTCGCCATCTAGAGGCACATCATGAGGTTTAATTTAGTAGCGCTTTCACGAGTTCGCACTAACATGCAATCGCAAATGATCACTGATGCGTATTTGGCGTGCTGTCCGGGGGGAGGGCTCCGAGCTCGGAATTTGGCCCGAACC
>JAZGTJ010007077.1:0-16306 GCA_036877575.1 Botia almorhae
TAAAAATGGTGATGAGCATGACTATGTTAATGCCCCAACTAGTCAAGTCACTTTTATTTGTATAGCTCTTTTCACAATACACATTGTTTCAAAGAACCTTTACATACAAATCAGACTGTAGTGTCAAAATTGTCTGAATCCATGTTAAATTAGACAAGCACTAACTACTATAAACCAGATGTTTTTTTTCTGAAGGATTAGTTTTGCCATTAAAGTGAATGTTGCTTTTGTTCTACTTCATAGAACTTGTGTGACATTGATGAGAGGAACAAGGTATCAGCAACATGTCTTCAAAGTATGAACATTTCAAACAAAACAAAACAAATGTCTGTTTGCTACTTGAAACAAAAAGAAACCAGGTTAAACATCTAAGGACTTTGTGGCTTGTGTCTTTCTTCAAGGGATTATGGGTAGTGATGATTAGACACAACTCCCAATGGCCCCCTGCCTACTCCCAACCTCTCCACAAACTCTTACTCACCCCAGACTTCTCATCGAAGATTTTGATCCCTCCAAAGGACACGGTGAGAAAAACTTTCTGTTTGTGTTCTCCTTTAGATCGCGCTGAGGCCGCTATTCCCTGCAGACGAGAAGATGATAAAAGAAACAAGAAAATGAGGCAAAAAGATAAAACAGAAGGAGTTTTTGCTCTTTGCTGTAGTCCTTTAGGAGTATTAGTGGTTATGTAAAACAATTGATTCATTTTCCTCGTCTCACAACACAACCATTGGCTGGAAAGTTCTTGTCACTTTGAAGTGTGTTTTGACGGCTTTTTCTTGACTGACATAGGTCAGACGTCAGGAACTTTTCTTTTGTTTGTTTATGGGCACTTTGAAAAATCAATTAATACAATCACTTTAATAAAGAATTCCTTGAGTGAAGGAATGTCAACAGGTTACAATATACATGTATGCATATATACATATAGACATACTTGTAAGATATAGAATAATATATACCTATGCTTACATATATGTATGTACGTATTCCCCCTTCATATATATTCATCTCTAAGGTGGTACAGTGGCTCAATGTGTAGTACTGTTGCCTCACAGCAAGAAGGTCCCTGGTTTGAAGGCCTTCTGTGTGGAGTCTACTTCCCACAGTCCAAAGACATGCAAGTTAGCGGGATTGGAGATGCTAAATTTTCCTTCCCTGACTTGTGTGTAGATTAACTTTTTCCTGTCATGAATATAGCCTTAGATGCTGAAGTGGTGTAAAACAATGAATAAATACATTTATTTACGTCTCCCTTATCTCTGTTTTAATATATACATTGTCAATTTCCCCCATTATATTTCAAAAGTCTCTTTTTTAGGGATTTGAAATTCTATTTGGTGATGTCAGTGATGCAAAAATGACCCACTTCAGACTGTGTGAGCTTTTCTGAGATTCATTTGCAAAAACTCACACTTCTGTTTGATACTCCTGTTATAAACAGTGTGATGAACAGGGACAGAGAGAAAGAAAGAGAAATAAGAGACTAAAAATTATAACATGCGGCTCATTTGTTTGTTAAGGAGTGGAAGACTGGGAGAATATGAGTATAGATTATGTGTCCGGGTGAGTGAGGTCTAAACACCTCAGATCAATAACAGTCTGAACATTCCAATCAGACCAACATGCAAATGAGATGATGAAATCACCCTCTCTATCAAACACAGAGAAACCAGTCAAAACACTTAAGTTGGAAATAAAAAGGGGTACAATTTACAAAACAGTGCAAAAGACTCTGATTCTCTAAGACAAGTGAAACTGGTGTTTATACTGTCTAGTACCTCTATATACCCAAGGCATACACACACACACATCATTATCCAATCTGATAGATGTGGTTGGTTTATCGGGCTACTGAAGTCACGCACATTTTATTTCCTCATTTCCAAATATCCAAAAGAAATTTCAATTGTTTTTATATTGAGTTAACTGTATTTTCTACCCCCAAAATCTAAAAATGTTAAAATGTTAGCTTTAGACGTGGACTTTTCTTGGTGGGGATTCATTTTCTTAAATTAATACAATTTTACAACTGACATTTAACTCACATTCTAGGGACAAATTGCGTGTTTAATGTATAATTATGTGAAGTGGGATTTTCAATTAATGCAATTATGCTGTGGGCGGGGCTAACCAGCTTAGAGCTGCAGATAAAATCAGCTTATTGGTTGTTGCAGTCATGGCTTAGGATGAAAATTTGAATGTACACGGACGAAATTTGCTACTGTGTGGCACCTGAACAGGTCATCAATAGCCAGCTTTTCCCTTCACAAACACAAGAAAACTGTGTAGAAATCAACACACACACATATACACACACACACCTTGAGTTTCATCATTGAGTCCTGACAGAGCTTGTCTCCTCTTGCAGCAGTGACCTCATCTATGCCGATGAGCTTGGCCTTGTAACGTACACCATCCCCCTTAAAACGCTTTATCAGAGCTGCCTCACTGCGGTCCTGCCCTGGAGAAAGAAAGAGAGAGCGAGAGACATGGAGTCATTTAATGAATTTTATATATCTCCAGCGATCTTCTCCTCCCTCAATTCACCGTCAACTCAAAATGCAGTTACTTTCCCCATAATCAGCGAAATCTGGACCAAGCAGCTGACAAAACACAGAGTAATATCCTAATACAGTCTGCTTAACCCAGCCTATCCTCATATTTACATTTACATTTATGCATTTGGCAGACGCTTTTATCCAAAGCGACTTACAATGCATTATACTATACATTGCTTCTGAGCATGTGCAATCCCTGGGACCGAACCCATGACCTTGCCATTGTTAACTCATATTTCTCATATTGAGCTCTGTTTGAGCAGTTAGAGCTTTAATCCAGTGAGCTCAGTCTAGTTGTTGAGTTGTAAGCCTGTGAAGCTGTTTAGAGTCAGGGCTTTAAAATTAACCCATGGCTCTGAAACCCCTCTTTAACCTTCAGGTGCCTTCTGCTATACTGCTAAGAATGAAGGTCAAGTCAGCTGCTTGTGTGTGGCTGTAATTGCTGGTATGTAAGCCTGTGGCATGAGGGGAAGAGGTTGGTTTCTAAGTAACGGTTCTGTGTCCAGGTCTGGGGTAAGATGATAGGAAGCATGAAAGCTGGATATTTCTTTGAGCTCTCACATGAGAGTAGACATCTACCAGCCAATCACGGCCAAGAAAGATCAAGTGGTCCCTCCCACACCTTCATCACAAAGTCTGCAAATGGACAACAGGGATGGCCAATCGATAAACCTCCAAGGATATCGACCAATTAACTGGCTCATGCTCAGTAAAGCAAAGACAAACAGACCCAATTAGGTCTGAACCTGCAGTTTGCTCAGTGGGCAAATACACACTTGCTAGGAAACACACAAATGCTTACGCATTAACACACACATTTTGGAGGTCACTGATAGCATATACAAAAGAAAGGGTAAAATAGTGACTAAAGTGTCTAAAGGTTTAAGTTTAATGACAGAATAATCAGAGAGGAACCGCAATATTAACACAACATCTTTAGCAAAGATTTTCTCAAATGAATGTACAACAACAGCAATTTATAAATACAGTAAACAAATAATTAAATAAGCAGAACTAAATAAAACGACATTGATTAAAGTTTTACAGTACTGATGACTGATGAGCAACAAAAATAATAATCATAATCAGTCACATTTGTTTATATAGCACACATAAAATCAACAATTAAAAAAGGCTAACGCTTCAAAACATAACTGGGAACAGAAAAATGTGGTTAACTGTGAGACACAACAGACTGATTGTGTAAGATTAAATCAATCAATCAATTCCGTTGGCCCAACATACACCTCTTTCATGTTTCTGTCAACCTTTAACAGCTTGACATTTCTCCTTCTCAATCTTTCTGTCACTTTTAGCATTTGTATTGTTGTGGAATCGGTGGTGTCTTATGTTGATCTTGCTCCTGTAGTAAATACTCCACATTCCACGTTACTCACTCTTGAAGCTCAATAACTGGACAATTTCTGAAAAGTTTTATTTGTTTATTGTAAAGTTTATTGTACTTTAAAAGGGTATAAACACCAATTTTTCTGTCACATCGTCAAAGCAAATGAGAAGGTGTTTGAAGCACCTTGTGGGGTTCCTCACAGGTTTTGAGGTACTTGAAATATTGATTGTTAAAAATATATACCTGAGAACAAAATAGAAATTTGCATACACCTTTAAGGGGGGTTCTCCTGAAAGCAGAAATTTAGGGAATCTCAAAAGGTGTCTCATGAATCATATATTTTTAGAGGCTGTTCCCATCAAGAACATTAACTATAAATATAACTATAATAATAACCATATTAGTGACAACACCAACAGATGATAACAATCTGTTTATTCTAAGCTTGTGTGATGATTTTCATTTTGAAAAAATTATTTTTAAAACTTTTCTTCATAGTAATCACTATAGATAGCCTATTGTTCTTAGTGTGAATTGGCTGTGAAAGTCTAAAATGTTTGGCCACTAAAATGTTTATGGTGCCAAACAGGCACATACTGTAAGGCAGAGAACAGATCTCACTTCAAACGCCGTGTCATCCAGTGTGAGAACTGCATATTGATTCCTATGTTCAAATAAATGCTCAAAATTCACACAATTCTTAATCTATAGAGGAGGGGTGGAAACTAACTCTGCGCTTCTATTGTGATGTATATCAACAACACTGACACGGTGTGGCATTATGATAAAGTAAGAGACGAGGCACAATGAATATCAGTCTGAACTCTCCTTTACATTCACAAGCAGTTAAAGAGGAGCAGATAATTCATCACAGCTGATATGACAATCAATTAACAACTCTTTGAAGGTCACCGCACGCATGATGGAAAGAATTCACTCGTCTTTCTTAACAAACGGCCTTTCTGTCATTATTAATGTCTTTTAGAATGTTATTAGTTCATGTACAGCGAATAACCTCGTGCAGTGTGTATGTATGAACACCCGGAAGGATTATTTTTAGCTTCAGGGAGTCGAGATTTAATACCAAAAGAATAACCAAATAGTAACCAGAATAACAGATATAATAAGTATCAGAGGCAGATCTGTGTTTTTTATCAGAGCGACTTTATTCAGCGTTTGTGTATGTGCACACGTTTATGGTGCAGAACATAGTTTAAGTGTGCGAGATCTTGTAGTATAAGCTGTTACAACCGGAATTTACAATTCAGATTCTGAATTTTTGCAGATCCAGAATCATTTAAGAAAGAATTAAATATCCAAGCACCTGTACATATGTGGGCTACTTTTTAACCCAAGCTCTGACTCAACTGAAAGTTTAACTCTAGCTGCCATCAGTGGCAACGAATAAACACTCATTTCTTCCCCTAGTTCAGACCACTGCACCTGTAAAGCTGCCAATTATTACTGTCTACCTCAGAAAATGACCTTTCATGGTAAAGAACTGACTGTGTAACTGTGGGTGGGTGTCTGTATATGTGCCTGAAGGCTGCCAGCTACACTGTTCAAGTAGAGATGTCTTAAAATGAGCTCTAGCTCTCTGCCCTGCAGGGCTCCAGAGTCCTTATCCAGGCTGAGGACAGCACGCTGTTTCCTGTAGAGAAGACTGGATCTCAGCCACTCCCATGGCTCTTCAAAATGAGAGAATTCTGGCAGTAAGCTATAGTGAGCTGTTGATATTTGACATAGGTTCTAATTGAAGGAGGGTAGAAGAGCTTGAGCTATGCAAAGTAAACTGCCCCCTGTTGGTCAATGGTGGTAAGACACAAAATGAGAATATTAATGCAATTGTCGCATTCGAATTCCGACATTGGAATTCCAGGAAAAGAAGTTATGACCTCAGGATGTTCTTTATCATAGACTAGCATATATATACAGAACCGCATGCAGATAGTGTGGTAGAGATCTTCAGCTTATTGTCTTTACAGTTTGTAATGTAAAATCAATATCTTAGTGCTATACACCACATAAAAAATTTAAAATCATACAACTAGCACTAACAATATTTTCACAGTTTTTAGACAGAAGAGGACTGCCACACCAAACTGAGTGGCTTATTCTTAATTCTTTCATAAAAGCACCTTATGGAATTTATTACTCTCTGTCATTTAACATTTAATTATAAGTAATAACAAGTAATTTCATTTTTTATTACTTTTCAGTTTTTTATATTGTTGTTTCTTTTCAGTTTTTTTATATTCTGTTCTTCTATATTACAAAAGACTTTATTTATAGACATTTTGGTATTACTCTTATTAATATGAATAGTTTCTGAATTTTTTGGTCTATTTTGATCATACTATGCTAAATGCTAACAGGCACCACTGTGTTTGGTGCTGTAAACCTCGTTTGATTCACTTATTCTTCTAGACGAAAATGGAAATTAATTAATGTTTCTTCTGAGACAAGACTCCACAGTTGTGTTGTCGTTTGAAGTTAAAAATGTTGAGTTTGTTAGACTTCAAAGAATCGCACTCTTTAATCCCCCCTTCGAATTTAAATCTGATAGATCTTAAATCCCCTCAAGTGAGATGCGGTCGAGAGACAATGCGAGAAGCTGTGGACGCAGAGGGATGTGCACGCAAATACGCATGCACACACACGTGTTTAAAAATCTGCTGTAGCATATTTATGTAGGTCACTACCTGCATACAATGTGGAATGGAACTGACTGTACTGCACATAAACAGAATATAGCTATCCGTCGCTGAGAATATATAAACACTATTTTCATTCGCTGTATTTCTTTTTAAGAAAGAGAAGGAAAGATATAAAGAAGCTTCTGGTAATCTTAGTAGATTGACAGGTAAGAAAACATCAAAGTGTGCGAGATATCTATGGGTGCGCATATTAGCACTTCTTATCAGAGTGCCCAAAACGGGCCAGTGCTTCTTGGTTTATTCTCTTCAGATATTACAAGCACCAAGTTTAGAGTAAAAATGTGTGTGTGTTTACCTACTTAGCAATCCTCTGGGAAATTATTTGTCCCCAGAAGTGAGCTAAATCTGACAAAAATATTTTGGATACCTTTAAGGTGTTCTGTCCTGTTTGTGGAAACAAAGAAATAGTTTAAAAATGGTTTTTTTTAAAAGGCAGAACGTTTTCTGTTAGGATGTTAGTTTGTGTTAGTCTATACTGTAGCAGCGGTGCTTAACCTTGGGGGAAAGGACCAAAAGTCTGTAAAGGGTAGAGTAAGAATCAACATGGTTACTTAACTTAAGGTGACTACAATACTCAGTATCTACTCAATACTGAAAATATACATTAATTGTTAATTGGGAGTCAACTTTTCTCCACAGTTCAGTTCTCAGCTTAAAGTCATACCGACTGTTTAATATAATTTCCAGTGAGTGATCAAGCCCAAGTAACTTACAAGAAACCAAGCTTATGTCCAGTATGTGCATATTCTGTATGCAAAGAATGTCCATAGATTTATCAAAATGTGCAGTATACAGACTGAACTGCATTATGGGATTGAGTATTGTGCTTGCCTTGACCTTTCATTGTAAAGTAATATCAGTTGTCATTATCTATTTTCTTTTATTTATAACTTGATCAGACTGCCAAATAATAACCTTGTGTATTATCGTTTTGTGTGTGTGTTAAAAACAATTAGCTATTTGCTAATTGGATGGAATTTGCTGAATTTAACAAGTGCTGTAATTACATCATGCTTACAACTGTTTAAAACATTTATATTGTTGAAACTTTCTCAAAGCTTTCACTAAAATACACATTTCTCCATTTGTATGTGTAAACAGATGACTATGACGTGATCCACCAACAGCTTTGGCAACCCCGAGGCATCGCCTGTGGCAGCCATGACCCTTGTGCTCCCACAGGCCACTGTTCTTCTGTTCTCCCCTCCAAATCTCCTTTACCTGCCTCCATGCTGTCACATTCAATTGAAGCAGTCATTCAATAAGATGTCATCCCATATATCTCAGGATCTCAGTCTCCTACTGCTCGTCTTACAGAATCTTCTCTGTGTGTCACTATAAATCTGATTGGACCATTTAAATTTTGCTGAATATTTTATTAAACATACACATTAAACAAAATCTGGTCCACTTTGCAGCCACTGTAATTCTGGGAAAGAGCGCACACTTAAACAGGACAAAGCCATACAAGTAGCTGATAGTTAATGTTACAGCCCTGCCCCTCTTTTATGCTTCTGTTTCTGTGAGCTTTGTGGTAGGTGAGGCTGCTCTATTGAGAAACAGGCACCTGTGTATTCTTCTTGTATTTTTACTAACTCTCATTTTTGTTCTGATTATCTGGTGATAGAGTGGTTAAGGGGGATTTTTATTACCAATTTGTTTCAGTAATTCCAACATGCTTCCATGTAACTCCAGAATTTTACAACTCCAATTTCAAGAGTTTTATTTTTCTGCTTTTTTAAAAATGTAACTTATGTACAAATGTAACCTTAATCATGTTTTGTTTGACTTTACAATAAACTTTATAATTATATTTTATAATTATATTTCCTTTATTAAAACAAATGTTGTTAAACATTTACAATTAACCATTGTTTAACTATGGTAACCATGGCTTTCTGGTTTTATTTGTAGTAAAACAATGGTTAATTTTATGTTGGTTAACTTTGTTTTCTGTCTTGTCTTGTTTTGTTGTCTTGTCTCACAGCGAAGCCAGAAGGTTTTAAATAGAGCCAACCTGTGTCTTTTATCTTAGAAAAACTCTGTGTGCCCAACACCATGTATCAATTTCTCTAAACAAAATGGCTCTATGGTTGAGTTTCAGGGCCTATAACTCAGCACTAAACACCATCCCACTGGTGCTCGCCCTCTCCCAGTACTCATCATTTACTATATGAAACACTGAACCACAGGAAAATAAAAAGCTACTTTATCACAGCGAAACAATAACATCAAGTAAACACAGTGAAGGCTGAGTGGCAATAACAGCGTCACAATAAAGCAATAAATCTAGAATATTCTTCCTCCTTCTTCCCTTCAATTCTGGCTTCTAATGCACATTTGGAGACAAGATGATTGCCAGTGTGCGGTGAGGGGAAATGGCCTGTTTCTTCGGAAAGGCTATTTGACTGGGACTGGAATGAACTTTAGACTGTAAGCACGTTTGGGTCCCGTCTTAATGGAAAAAGCACATTTTAATAACAGCCAACAAGGCCTGAGGGAGATGCAGCACATACAGCAGGAAGATTAGATTTGCCTCAACACAATCAGCCCCTTCGTTCAATTGTTCGCCATATCTGAGAAAAAGGGCAATTTATCAAAAAATGGTGCTGTGTATTTTTTTATTCTCGCATAGTTTGAAGGAAACGGAGTTAAAATATTCTGCCGTTCTTTCACATTTGATTTGTAAGGTTTAGCATAGCTAGCATCACATAAGTTTAGCTTCTCTAAACAAATTTTAAAGAGCTTACACAAACCTTATGCTAACCCAGCCTAAGCAAATGTATTCATATAGGTTTAAAGGTCTATGTAGCTTAGCATCAGTATTTTTGGCATAGCCAAGCCCTTTCTACTGCTATATAACCCTTAAAGATGCATAAAAACAAACTTTTAACCAAACAAAACGATAGCTTAAAGCCATCATTAAAATGAAGTGACTAGCCTGACAACAACACTCATAAAAACTGCGCTCTCAACAACTAATGGAAGGCCAGAGCAGTGAAAAACAATTTAATGGGAACTCTATAAGATTGTGTCGTAATAAATGCTTTCCCTATTTCTCTTTGCTGAACATCATTTAAGTTTGCCTTATTATGTGGTCATTCTCTATTTGTGCGGTTAAATTAAAGATTTGGGCTGGTAACCAAAAGGTAGTAGGTTTGATCCTTGACCGCACATAAATTACCATTGTGCTTCTAAGCCCCAACAGCTGCCCATAACATATAAGATGCAAAGCACCAGTTCACTTCTCACTGTGTATAGTGTAACTCTGAATACTGTTGTACTATTGCGTTTGTTAAAACTGTTTCTTTAATGAAGAGTTTTAAAATTGGTTTAAATAACATCATGTTGTATAGCAGAATATGATTTCACATCATTAGTTCACAACTTACGCAAACATGCACGTACACCAACGAAATAAGACCAAAGAGTTTCTTTTTTCATATTATTAAACCAGACTCACGCTGTGGGTTGAGGAACACCTGCAGTGGGTTGTTTATATACCAGCGTGTTTTGTGCAACCCTGTGTTTCTCCAAGATCTCTTTAATAGCTTGTCAGGCGGACCTGTCGCCGGTACATGAGGATCAATGCTGCAGGCAGCTTCTATGAATACTCAAAGTGTGAATAGGAGCTTTTGTTCTCAACTGAACTCAAGTTGTGTATTATCTGTTGCCATCTCTCTGATTCTTGGCTTCAATGCGCAAATGAATGACCCTTCCAATGACACGACTGACAGCAATGTCTACTGAAGTAACTTCTATCTGTCAGTAAAATCTATAGAGTGTTGGCATTTACATCAGATAAACTACAGTCAGACAACATTAAATGGTTTCATAAAGGCCTTGTCACGTTGTCTTAATAGGCGTCTGAGAATAAAGGCCATAGGCTACTTTTTTCCAAGTCACTGGTGAGCAGGTGCTGATGCAGAGTTCCACTGTCCTGTTGCCACGGTGACCTCCTGACTATCAGTGTGGTGCAGGGCTGATCTCAGGTCAGTCAGTCCTGACACACTACACATAACAAATTGCAAGGAAGAGGCTGGAAAGAAATACTTTCCAAGGTCAGTTTGCCGAGATGCCTTAGAGAGTTGCCACTAAAATGTATCGGAAAATGAAACATTTTTTGTGAGGAATTACATGTTTTATGAGAAACACTCAGGAATGTATAAACATTTTATGCCTGTTTTAAACAGGGAAAGAAAGATAAAAAATGTTTTTAAGTGTATGTGTATTTGAATGGCCTTTATATATACAAAATAGTTCTGAAAGTGTGCTTTTGTGACTGTATATATGTGTCCACAGGGAATATGTGGATGTGTAAAAAGATTTAGCCTTGGGTGGTGCGCGTGGTTAACTTTTAGGGTCATTCTGCAGCTTTATTTGCATATCTTGTCCTTGTTCCTCACTTTGAAATGCATTTTGTCAGACACACAAGCTGCAGCACCTGCCGGTAGGTATTTGTGACTCAGCAGGTATAAAAAACTTTTCCACACAATTCGCACTGCTAGCAAACAGATACAAATTCAGATGTAAGGCAAAGATTTCAGAGCATCAGCAAACCTAAGTAGCAAGCAGGGCATCTTTTGGCCGCAATAACTGGTAATAATATAAAATGTTCAACAAGATGCATGTCACCTCTCCAAAATTCTGTAATAATATTATTAATGAGACAGACACTTTTTAAGCATTGGTCTCAGTTTCTCAGCTGCTGCATGACCCCCTTTGAATTCTGCCATCTTTGCTTGTAGGCACTCAGTTCTAGACAAAAATAAAATAAAGACCTTCAGGGCTACAGCCTAAAAGTCAAGGCCTTGTCATGCCACAGGTGTGAGAGAATCATACTGAAATAAGCTGGAAGCTCTTTTCCACCTTTAAATTCCCTCTCATACACTCTGAGGTGTATTTTCGTACTTTGAAACAGAATGTGAAATAATATAAGATTTTAATAGAAACAGATAATAGAGTAGCTGTGATGAGATGAAATTAATGCTTTTCAAATTATGACAGACTGTGAGAAATTACATTGGGTAACCTATTGCCCATGTGACTCACTTAGAGGGACATGTACGGTAAAAAGTACCGTACAGGTATTTGACAGCTACTCTGCACCAGCGAGCACTCGAATGCACTTTAGGGGGCTTTTGATTTGCTTGTCATCCAGCGTGCAGCAAAATCAATGGCAGGTTATTCTGGTTTGCCAGGTATGGCTAGCGCCCACTCTCTGACCTTTCCCACAGTGCGTGGCTTGTCTACAAGTCAATGGCCTTTTGTCCCGGGCCTAAATAGATATTCACTGTGTATTCAGCCTGCAAAAATACGAGCTCCCAGCTTTTATTGACAACTCGGAGACTTAAATGTTACCTGATGGGACAAATCGATACAAGTGTCTGAAATGTGTTGCTGTGGAAGGTTGAGGTTAGATGCAGACTTGTTAAAGGTGTGAAATGAGAAAGAATAGTTGTTTAAATCTGTGATTGCTTGACTTAGCAAACTGTTTATATGCAATTACAAAGGACGTTTAGGGATGTTACAAATGCAATAATGATGCACTCGTCCCCAGCCTGGCCAAGATGGTTATAAGATAGTCTAACTGGTTGGCCAGCTGGTCTCCCAGCCTGACCATCAAGTGCTCAAAACCACTTCAGAATGAGAAAAACAGACCTAATACACCAGCTATGGTCTTAACCGGTCCATTTGGTCTGGCAACGTACAAACCAAGTAAGTTTGGCTTAAGCTGTTTAATTCAGTAGGTAAGAGATCTGACATCAGCATTTCCGTAAGGAGAACTATTTTCTGGAGGTCTGCAGGTGGTAAAACTCCCTTGACAACATTCAATGACTCCCATTACAGCAAGAATGACCTTTTCCACGCTGGTCAGTGCCAAGCATAAAGTTAGCATAACAATGATGACAGCTGGAGTCCCTCACATTAGGATGGGCAGGGCTGTTTAGTGATTCTGATGGGGTGGTGCAGGGACAAAACCGAGGTCTAAAGGCACGATGTTAATGAACACACTCATGTCTAATGGACAGAAAGGGTCAGAACATAAAAACAAGTAAAAAGATCAGAGCAGCTTATAGTTACGGCTAATAAAACTCTTATGTACTGTTAAACAACTGTTATAGTAATATCATGGTACGTTGATTTATATCATAATATTGAATAATCACAGTGTTGGGTAACATACTTAAAGTGAAGCTATTACATATTACAAGCTACATTTTTTGTAGTGAGACAGTAGCTCACGGCTGCTTTCAAAAACATGTTGCTTTTGGTGTAGCATGACAAAACATGATTAGTTTGGTGATTAGTTTATTTCTAGACAAATATGGATGTACAGACATAGCAGACATAATTTTGTAACATTAAACTATGTGGACAACATCAGTGTAATTCATTATTCCTGATTCTAAACACTCTTATCCTCTTATCCCAACATTCCCCGTCTTCCTTTTGACAGTTTGTCATCACACAGATTCCTGAATGCGTGTCAACATGTGCCAGTCATTGATATGTCATGTTTAAACCATCAAACGGTTTGTTGTGAGGTTCTGAGAAGGTTTGGAAAAAACCGTCGTCTTTTTATAAGTACCTTCAGAGGGAACGCTATCGTCAACATGCCTGTCTTTCAGCAGCAGCAGCTCTGGTCCAAATAAACGTTTTCTTTTTTGTCCCCTTGGCGTATTGTGATAGTCTTTCCTGTGCTAATTCCTAATGCCCCACTGCCAACTCATCCTTCAAAACACAGGGCTGGTGTGTTAACACAGTGACCCCTGCCAAGAGTCACACACAACTTTACACATTAAGCTCAAGGCGCAGACAGTCATCTGTTAATGACAATGAAAATTCTGTCAGTATTCACTCCCCCTCATGTTGTTCTGTGTGACTTTCTATCAGCTCCTTTAACTAAACCATACAATGACATCACAGTGTCAAACCTCAAAAAGCACCATATAAGTAGCTATATAATAATTCGTTTCTGCACATTTAAATTTTGAATTTTGTAAACAGTTGCAAGACATGCTAAATGCAAAAGTGTTTGGTATCGTTGATGTCACATCTGACATGTGAATGCACAAAATTGTAAATGTTGCGCTCCTATGCTTGGTTGTTTATGCATTAATAAAGACCATGAATGCCCTACCCTGACCTTGTGTGTGCTTATGTGTGCTTTTCCCTGGAACATTAGACATGGCCTGATATGACTGCTGACCTGTCTGTCTGCATGTTTATTTAAAATAACACAGATTACAGGCATATTGTGTTCTCTTGACAGGAGGTAATTACCGACAGTTGTGTGGAAAAAAGACTTTAGAGCTTTAGAGATCACAGTGGATTACACGACCCTTAATCTCCAACAAAACAAACTTTCTGAGCTTCGGCATCACTACTCCTGAGTCTAATGAGGGGATTCCCAAACTAAAGTATGTCAGCAGGTTACAGCGGGTGTGTTGAAAGATTTTGATTTGTAAACCTTAGGCTGTTAGGGCTGGCAAAAAAATCTTATGAAATATAATCTTATATCTATATCTTTGCAATCACCAGCTTTAATTTTTTTTGAGAAAAAAATACAAGTTGGATGTAGAAGAACCTATGTGCATCCAAATGACAATTATAATTTTTAAAATATTAATAAGTATACCATGGGTTAAAAGGAACACATTTCCAGTTTCGTGTGGATGATGGTTATTACAGTATCGATGGATCTGCGAGGTACAAAAATGGTATGGAAACGCTGCCGTACAGAAACAGACAGCATTTTTTTGACAGAACAAACCATTTCTCTGTCCATGTCTGCAGACAGGGACAGACTACATACAGTCCTACACTAACCACTAGCCAATTAACTCCTGACCCCACAATTAACACCTGACATCTCAATACAACACTCAACTGAGCACAGAGTACCTCTGATAACAGCATCCTAATAACAGTCTGTACAGACAGACAGCACCTGTACAGAGTTGAGAGTTGAACAAATTGCTTTGTGGGAAGTGTAGGCAATCAATATGGGGTGCCTAACAAGACACTGCCACAGCTTCAGGTTCATGAAAAGGAGACAAGTATAGGTGTCTCTAGAGATGCCTGTTCAGAAATAGTAGTAAAACCAAACTGAAGGTTTCTTAAGTTCTTAAGGCAATTAACATTATTATTATTATCATTATTATCTTAAGAACTCATAATAAATGCACCGAGGACAGCACAAGATTCTAAGGTTTTTCAAGATTTTGCAAGATCTGATTGGATGATAGGAATGTTGTTCCACAATCGACATTGATCCTGAAGCCTTACCAGACAAAATCTTAGTCACGTACCAGAATGAACCTGAAAGGAGGAAAATAAACAAGAAAAAAAGCAGAGGATGATAACAGGTGGATGCAAAGAAAAGAAAGAAGATCACCTTCGCTGTCTTGTGTAGGACAAACAGCGCCAGATGGGGTGAAGAATGACCACTACTTATGAGTCAGCCGAGCAGAACTCTCAAAGTGTGCGTGTGAATATGTGTGTCCAAGCATTTATCTCCTGCTTGCTCTCCTTTAGTCTTCTGTTGTCCTCTAATGTCACTCGCAGTACAGCTAGCCACTGAATCACACCAGTGGTCTGACATTATGACCACAGTGTGGCATGTCCTGTGGGCAGTTCAGGTTGAGCTCTACTCATAAACAGGCTCAAGCGAGTCGGAGGTCAAACACAGAGGTGTAAGCGCGCTGGGTTTGCTTGTACTTTTGACACTGTGTGAAGTACACAAAAGGTACAGTGACAATTTCCCACAATGCAACGGTTCAGAGCACACAACCAAATATAGTTTGTACGTCTAACCTAAAACCTTTTAAAAACGTTCTGTTACCAAACATTCTCACATACTTGGTGATCCCTGCTGAAAAGATCACTATTGCTGGTTAGCAGGAAACAGACACATGGGAATGATCTGGAAGGTAAGGATGAGACATTATAAACATATAAGCTTGAAGTGACATTCAACTACCTGATTTCCTTAGTAAAGGTGTCTCCAGGCGGCCGTCGGTAGATGCAAACCACGGTAGGGTTGCTAACACTTGCACATAGTCTGCTAGGTTTTTTGAGCAGGTTGGCTCAAAAGAGCCACTGAGCAATTTCAATTTAAGTGTGCTTTACTAGCATGACAAAAACTGTACATTTGTATTGCTATGCGATGACGGCTAGGCTGCGTACAAAATCTGTGCAGTGTAAAAACAGTAGTGCAGATATTTAATGTGTACAAAGAAAAGTAGTGTGAAATTAAATAACGTAAGATAAACGATAGATATAGAAATAAGACACACCCCCCTCTGAAGTCCAGCCAGTAAACCCCATCACACAAATTCTAGTCCAAGACTGCACAGCTCACTGCCAGCCATCCTCACACACTCTCTCTCTGACTGGCAGAAGATAAATGAATCTGCAATTCACTCCTCTCTCCTTCACCTTCACATTTAATTACCCTCATAGCCGACTGCTGCTGTCTGCTTCACACACACTCTATCAAAATAGGGACATTACAAAGACTCTTATTGTTTTAATAAACAGCTAGTTATAATCACTGTAATCTAACCCTAACCATAAAAGGACTTCCTCAAAAGGTTTTGTCAGGTTTTACTCACTTTTGTGTACAAATGTGTACCCAATATATAGTTAGGTAACCCCCCTCCCTTACCCCCAAACAC
>JAZGTJ010007078.1:0-23587 GCA_036877575.1 Botia almorhae
GTGAGCTTGTGCAAATTGTAGCCTCTTTTTCCTATTTGTAGTGGAGATGAGTGGTACCCGGTGGGGTCTTCTGCTGTTGTAGCCCATCCGCCTCAAGGTTGTGGGTGTTGTGGCTTCACAAATGCTTTGCTGCATACCTCGGTTGTAACGAGTGGTTATTTCAGTCAATGTTGCTCTTCTATCAGCTTGAATCAGTCGGCCCATTCTCCTCTGACCTCTAGCAACAACAAGGCATTTTCGCCCACAGGACTGCCGCATACTGGATGTTTTTCCTTTTTCACACCATTCTTTGTAAACCCTAGAAATGGTTGTGCGCAAAAATCCCAGTAACTGAGCAGATTGTGAAATACCGTCTGGCACCAACAACCATGCCACGCTCTAAATTGCTTAAATCACCTTTCTTTCCCATTCTGACATTAAGTTTGGAGTTCAGGAGCTTGTCTTGACCAGGACCACACCCCTAAATGCATTGAAGCTACTGTCATGTGATTGGTTGATTAGATAATTGCATTAATGAGAAATTGAACAGGTGTTCCTAATAATCCTTTAGGTGAGTGTATATTGCATGGAGTGAGGGTCAAATCATTTGCTGGGGTAAAACCTGTCATGATTCCTGTTTACAGAAAGTAGTTCCTGTCCTAAAGACCCCAGTTCCCATCGAGAAACCGCCGATTACGCAGTCTAATATTCCCTCCCACTATTCCTATCTGGTTGTAGTATTTAGTAAGCAGAAGGCTTCTCAATTACCCCCGCATTGAGCAATAGATTGTGCCATTGGTTTAATACTGGGCGCAACTTTCCATGATATGCTAGATAAACAGGCAATTGTTTACATAGATAACATCTTGATTTACTCCGAGTCTTTCCAAGAACACATAAAACATGTTCATTTAGTTCTAAATTGTTTAATAGAAAATTACCTGTATGTTAAGGGGGAGAAATGCGAATTTCATACCACAAGTACAACCTTCCTTGGATATGTAATTAGTTAAGAGGGAGTGACATGCCATGGATGACAAGAAAGTTTGGCTGTAACTTAATGGCCCCTCCCTAAGACTGTTAGGAGAGCTGCAGCGCTTCCTTGGTTTTGTGAATTTCTACCACTGTTTTATTTGGGGTTTCAGTTCTGTAGCTTCTATGTAGACTAAACGTCATTCCGGTAGATTGACTTGAAACGATGCAGCAACCAGAGTATTCTCAGATCTTAAAGCACGTTTTACCACCGCTCCCATTTTACGTCATCCAGATCCTGATCTACCTTTCATAGTTGAGGTCGACCCCTCCAATCATGGTGTTGGTGCTATACTGTCCCAATGACATGGTACACCACCCAAAATGTACCCATGTGCGTTTTTTTTCCACAAACTATCTTTGCACGCCGGTTGGAGAGCTGGAGGGGGGCCTCCGGGAACAGACCTCTCTCAACATGGTGGACGGGGAGAAAGCTTGTTTTGGATTACATTATTGATTGTTTGCCTGCCCTGACCTCCGCCTGTTTACCCGTTCTGATCTTGCACTCATTTCTGTGTTCGCTGGTGTTTAACCATTGCCTGTTTTTCGACTACTCTGTTAATAAAGGGGCTGCACATGGATCCACCTGTCCATGAGTTTTCGTTACACACGTGCACAGCGTTTGCCATTTAGTCATAGCCAATATAAATGTATTATAAGATTTATTATAAAATAAGATTTTGACCAAACGTATTTTACAACAGGAAAACTGAGCGCCCATATAGCTACTACAAACTTTGAGTAAAATTTCTTTCCACAAGCTCAATAGCTCCTTTGGAAATCGTGGGTCGTCCCATTCTCTTATCTTCTCTCATAACCTTTGCACAATTACTCTAATTTGTGTTGTGAATGGCACCAGGGGTCATACTGGCTGGCTAGGACATGATAGATGCTTCGCATAGTTGGTAATATGTGGTCTGTTTGGCATAGTTTATAGGAGAGTGTCTGATAAACAGTGCCAATGTAGACAGAGAGTGCAGGGTGGAGGTGCGGGGACCGGGCGGAGAGCAGATGTGGCGCTGACGGGCGGCGGCAGGGTCTGGGACACAAGGCAGGATCCACAGAGAGGGAGGGACACACTGAAAACACTGCGAAGAGACAAACACAAACAATAGCGGGACGCGGCCTGAAATCGACAGGACAATACTCGACTAGGCTAGAAACAACTGGTCAGGAACAACCAAGGTAACAACCAAGACGATCTGACAACGAGAGAAAGACACGAGGGAAATATAAAGGGTAAGTGATGTGTGACTAACAGGTGCTGACGATAAACAGAAATGAGGAACAGCTGGAGCAAAACGAGAGGGTGGGGAAGACACAGACAATGTAGCACATGGCGAGCTGTCAAAACAAGGCCGCATGCTCTGACACAATAAACAACACAGAAACAATACAAACCCGGGTGATCAGACCGGAGTCCTAAAATCCTAAGCGTGTCTTCACAGCGGATGGGCAGCCAGGTAGGCCTAGTCTGACTGGCTCTATGGGGGTTATGAGATGAGGGCAGTCAAAGCCAATAAGAAGCACAGGTTTTACCTTGTGGTGCTGCTAAAGCGGGAGGCCTGTGAGGTGCTTGCATCTTTTTTTGCAGGACCTTGACTGGGCGTGTGTGCTCTGCCAGACCCAGACTGACAAACCCATCCTAACTCGGTATACAACATTGGAGATTTTTTCTAGCATTTCATGTCCCGTGCCAGTGACTTTATAGTTTGGGGGATATGCCTTTCTTTCAGGGCAATATACCCAAACTTTCTATTTAGTTGTTATTATTGTAATTACTGTTATTATTGCAGACATCGTATGCCCTCTTTTGTCTGGCCACTGCAGCGTCTTGTTGGTCCCTGGCCCCTCTATGGACTGTCTGTAGTCATCCCGCAATCTTTGCAAGTATTCTTTTGAGGGACCGGTATCTCGGATTCAGGTGGGGACCTGAACCCTAACTCCACCAGCGTTTAGAGTTCCCGGCCAGAACATGAGGGCAGCTGGCGTGCAACCCGTGGACAGCTGTTCGATAGGACCAGAGGACGAGGGGCAGGTGATGGTCCCAGTCACGCTGATATTCACTATGATGTGGTCCTACCATTGGGTGCTTGCCACCTTCGGTAGAGTAGACCATCCTGAAGGTTAAGGGTGGCCCAGTGAGAGTAGTAAGCTTTCACTTCTGGTTCGAGAGCTGCTATCTCTTGCCACTCTGGTCACTGCCCCGCAACCACCACTCATGCAGCCTTTTTAGGGTAGGATCAGCTTCTTGCAACTGTTGAAGATCATGATGCCCTAGTTGGCTCCAATCACCAATCTGTCCCGTCGATTCGCCTCAACATCATTTCTTTGTAGCTCTTTGCCATTCCTCCAGTCTCTGGCAGTAGCAATCGACAACAAGGGGCGGCAAGAAATCCTCCATGAGACTGCTTAAATTATGCAGAACATATTCCAAATCACACTCCGACATCCCACTTCTGACACCAGTGTAATGACCCAACAATGAAAAACAGGAGGTCCTCAAACCGAACCATTTATTTCGCCTCTTTTTAGAGCAGAATAACTTTAACACACTCAGTATCAGCTGCATTTCTTCTATTTATTTCCTCTATTTTATGAAATGTGCATATACAACTATTCACAGTTAAACTGCAGCGCTATCATACATTTCTAAGACATTTCTTCTTTGATTTATGATGGCTCTGCTGATACATTTAATTTATTAACATTTAATTGTATTATATGGTCGCAGCATGGTTAAATAATGTTTACGCTGTTAATATGCATGTTGTTGCTAGCTAGCTAATTTTTTAATCTAGTATTCTATACTCTCCACTAATCTTCACATGTATAAACGTAGTAAAACAAGGTTTTACTACAGTAATGCAGTAATGTTGATCACTGTGACTATCACTTTATATTTTATTATGCAGAATTCAACGTGTGTGTTTGTGTGTGTGTATATATATTAATATATGTATATATAGGGAAGAGCTCTGGCACAATTAAAATTTTTCACTGCAACTGTTTGTTTTACTGCAACATGGTGAATAAATATAAAACTTTTGTGACTATTATTTTGTGTTGGGGGGGGCTTTTTTTAGTTTCAGCACTTTCCACTTAGAAGGTCTCTGCACAGTCCTGCAGTGAACAATAGATGGCGGTCTTCACATTGAGAGCCGCCGTTAAAACAACAGAGGAAGAACACGGAAACCAAACTTGCTGAACGTTTTAACCTTTCATTTAAAGTCTTTTAAAATTCATTATAATACTTATATATAAAATGGTAAGTTAATCCGATGACACAGCATACTAACATCAGAACGCGCGCGTAAACAGCACTTCAAAATCATCTGCGATGTAATATTTTTGACGCTATGATGGCGGACATTTATCAACACCAGATAATCAACACCAGACAACTGGCTGATATTAGACTATGAGCAGATATTAGACTATGTCTATTACATTTGGAGATATTAAAAATGTTAGTTTATGTGAGCTGTTTAAAATGTTATTGAGAATAAAAAGTGTTAGGCATTAAATTATTGATACATTTGATTATCCTTAAAATATGCTGATTTGAAAGTTACTTAGTAGTAAAAAATTAGTTTAGTAACTTAACAGTTTAAAGTGACCTGGATTACGAGTAGCGTGGGGAGTTATCCAGTCTCTGAAGCATGTATAGTGATGTTACGTAACTTGTGTTTGTTAGTGCTGTGTTTATAATGTTGAGTCTTGTGTGACAGTGTGAATTACGAGGCAGATTGATAACGTGAAAAAACCTTATGGTATTTGAAAACTCATTATCTGATCAGATTCATCTGTGTAATTTGAAAGATTTCAGAGTTGTCGAAGAGTTCAGTGTATATGAGAGACTCTGGGAGGGTTGAGCAGACATTGATGTCCATGAGGAAGGCGGGACCTAACACACTACAGGTAAATATGATCCTCAATAACACAGACATATTTAAAAAAATCAATCGAATTCAGCTGTTAGATGTTACTCTAGAAAATTTAAAAGCATAAGATTCTGCCCTTATCTCAGAGCGCTCTCCAAAACCATGCCTCCTCCAACACATGAGCACATACATTGTTTGACAGTCAAGTACGACATTTGAACTGAATGCAATGATTGGGAAAACATTTTATGGTGCTACATCTTCCACATAAGGTATATATTGATATATATATATATATATATATATATATATATAACTTACTGATTGCTTTCAGGATGTGAAGAGACTTTCAATCAGCATACCAATACATTTTTCTGGAAAAAAATCACCTGCCCTGTCGTTCATTCTGTGATCATGTACTGTCATCACACCTGATCCTGTTTTTGTGATTGAATAATAAAACATGAGTTTTTAGTAAAGCAGGAGTATCAGTGATTCATGTATTCATGCACATATGAAATGGTGTTAACAGAATGTGAAAAAGACAACAATCAAAATCATAAAAGTTTTGTGAATATAAATGATCTGGCAGTTTTTTAATTTTTGTTTGTTTTTTATTTGTGTGTTGTAGGTGATCTCAGACTTTGATATGACTCTCACCAGATTTGCCTACAATGGCAAACGCTGTCCAACCAGCCACAGTGAGTCCTACACACACACACACACACACAAACCCTCACTCACAGGAGCTCTTGGAAGAGCCACTTCTTAACCTCACTCATTTATTCATTTATTGTAATTCATAATTTATGATATGTTCTTAGATGAAAAAAGACTCTAATCTGCTTTCCTCATGTTGTTCATCTCGGCTACTAGTAGATAAAATAGCCTGCATCCACCAAAAGAACAATATTCTGAAGATTTTATGGAGAAATGTTGTTTTCTTAAGATTATTATTGTTATAGCTGCAGCTAGAGAGTGTGTGGGCATCTATTGTTTTCTTCATCTCTTTATTGAGAGTCTATAGGAGAATGTAGAATGCTGTCACACTTAGGGTGTAGTCACACTAGCCACTCTGAACAGCAAAAACTGTTTTTAACCTTCCTTTTTCACAAATTAATGTTTTTGTTTATGCTTTTACAGTTTTCATTTTCAATTCACAAATTACGTTCAACATTCTGTCACAAACCTCAAGTGTGGGCGGAGCTTAACTGTGCTTTATTCTTATTGGCAAGTGAGAAGGTTATTTGCAGCCCAAATAATTAACAAGCCAGTAAAAGGTAAATAATACATAGCCACAAATCTGCTTGTATGATTTTTTTTATTCTCTAATTGGATGTTGGTTTTTGAAGTACACCGTCAAGACTTGACCTTGACCAAAAAATGTTTTTTTAAATGTGCTTTTAGAGCAAAAATAGAATAAAATGTTTTTGAGTTATCTTTATTATTTAAGGGTAAGAATCGTGATGGTATTTTTCTAATCAATATTAAAATAATGGTATTACGTGTTTATCTTTAAAGAAGTCTTCCTTTTCTGCTTCTCTTCAAACCATTTCATGTATACATCAATTTTTAAACGCGTTCATACAATGGGAATGTACACAAATTAATAAAACATTCTTTCTGAAGACCTCAAACTGTAAGTGTCACCTTATAAATTTCAGTTATTGTAATGGAGATAATCAATATAATCGATAAAAGTTCAATTTCTGTACAATATGCAGCAGTTGTGTCTTTATATGGCTTATTTTTTATGTATTGATGTGGTATTTTCTAAAAGTATCTCTTTTATTTAGGTAAGTTATAATTCGTCATTTTGTGTATTGGATGTTGTGGTGTTTCCGGTTAGGAAACTGACTATACCTTTATGGTTGTCCATACAATAAAAGACGTAAATATCGAGTTAGTAAAGCAGCACTGCTACTGTACAGGAATAAAAATCTGGATAACCACATCCAGATTGCCCTCGACAATTCACTCCACTGAAGTGTAGTTCCGTGTCAGAGAGCTGTCCATCAAAATCTCACTAACCAATAAGAGGAAAGCACAAATAAGCTCATCCCACATGTGAGGTTTGTGCTAGAATGTTGAACATAAGTTTTTTAAAATACGGTTTTCTTAAACCATGCTACTCATTTGTCATTAAGTTTGTTTTTATTTTCAAAGTGTTTTCCTTCTTTCAGATTATTTATTTTTGTTCATTTCTTCAAATTTTTTAATTGGCACAAAATAAATCCCATAAACACCTTCTATTACTACTATTACTCATTTTTTAAATAATTTCTTTAATGAGCCTAAAAGAGCACACGTCACGCCACTGTTCATCCAGTTGCACTGGTTACCAGTAGCTGCTCGCATCAGATTTAAGGCTCTGATGTTGGCCTTCAAGGTGACTACTGGATCCGCACCTCCCTACCTGCTTTCACTTCTTCGCACTTATGTGCCCACCAGATATTTGCGTTCAGCTAACGAACGACGCCTTGTGGTTCCATCCCAACGAGGGAAGAAATCACTTTCCCAGACTCTCTCTTTCACTCTGCCCGGTTGGTGGAATGAACTCCATATCTCCATCAGAATGGCTGAGTCATTAGCCATTTTCAAGAAACAACTAAAAACTCATCTTTTTCGTCTTCACTTCCTTGACTAATTTACTAACACACCCCTACTTCTTAAAACAAAACAAACAAAAAAATATCCTTCTCATACTGTGTTGAAATACCTGAGACCTGTCTATAGCACTTATTCATTGTTGCCTCTTATTGTGATTGAAGTTTCTTCCTTGTCCTCATTTGTAAGTCGCTTTGGATAAACGCGTCAGCTAAATGTAAATGTAAATTTCATTTATTCAAGTATATTTAGGTTTATAATGGGTCTGGCTCTCATCTTGTTGATGAACAGGAATTGTAGTTTGCGAGTAAAACTGCAAATTCCTCCAAGTCATCTGTAATCTTATGATATGTGCTGTACAATCAAGTAAAAATCACTAAGCTACTAATCACTACTAAGGTAGTGTATTAGCAAAAGTACTTTTCTTCAAAACAAAACGTTGCATCATTAATGATGTAAGCATGCTCCAGCCCTGAACTCTAAGTGCAAGTATGAGTGCAGGCCAAAGAGGTAGGGAGGACAATCACGCTCAGGCACAGTTTAAGACCACTGCGCCAAGTGTGAGTATACCCTGACTAAAGACAGTTTCACTTTACCCACAGAAATCCTCATAAATAGCTGAAAAACATGATGTAAACTTTTGGGAACAGACAAAATTATTTAATAAAAAAACGCTAGAAAAATGAAAGTAATAAAACTTATAACTATAACTATAAACTTAGTGACAAAAATTTAACATGATCTTCAAATAAACCACATTCTTAAGTTTTCTAAGCTTCCTTTTCATAAAACAATTTTAAAATGTGCAGCTTATTTTAGTTTTCGCCTTTAAAATTTTTATTTGTGCTCTGCAGGTTTACATTTACCATTCTTTCCGTTCATTTGGAAAATTATGTAGGGATGATTCTTCTATGCGATGTACATAAAACATCTGATCTTTTAATATTCATATCCAATTAAGCTCAACTGATGACATTTTTGTTTTAATTATGTATTTTTAAAATATTTATGTCTAGACCCCTGCTGAGAAGCAAGTATAGAGACTGATCTCCTTGGAACTTTATTTGAATACTGCTTTACAGCATTCATCTAATTTGCACTTAATTTTGTATGTAGCATCTAAAGACATTCACAACAAAAAATTATCAAAAGCTTTTTGATAGACCAAACAGTTCTCATATAAAACATCAACGAATGTGACAGTGAGCACTCCAAACAGATGCAAGGCTAAATCTTCATGTATTAGAGTATTGACACAACTTGTTCTGTATTACAAGAATGACTTGAAGGTATAGCACCACTTACTGCTATGGAGATATGCTCAAAAACTTTGCATCTCAGGAATGCAAACTCATCGGGTGAAAAAGGTGACAAAGACAAGACCGTCTGCTTCACCCGGCACCATTTGAATGACAAGAAATTAACCAAATATGCCCTAAATAAGAAATAGAAAATAATAATAATAAGCCTGACAGCCTGACACTGTGGTGCGAGGTCATTATTATTACTATAATTATTATTATATTTCATTATAGTTAAACAATTATATCTGTTTTTGCAGCACAGTGTAATTGGTTGTTTTAATTTCTATTATAGAAGCTGAATAAAATTAAATTAGGTTTGGCAGCATGAAATTTAATTTGAAGGAAAATGCAGAAATACCCCTTGTATAAGACTAAAACAGGCACTAAATACCAGAGTCTAATAGTAATATGTCAAATGGCATTAAAAACCACAAGCTTTAAATTACGTTCAAAAATTGAACTATTAAATGTTTGTGTTTTAAATGAATTGTTAAAGTGAATAATAACTAATTTTTTTCCAGATATCTTGGATAATAGCAAACTGATCAGCGAAGACTGCAAAGCCCAGGTAGGAGCAAACATTTTACATTATGAAGACATTGTTTTGTGTTTCAGCTCTGTTCTGTTTCTATATACTCATAATAATAACACTGAATACATCTTGAGTTTTTCATGGCAGTTCTGTGAGATTTTTAAACTATTTTGACATGATACATTACTGCAGATTTGTCATCTGCACAATCATGTTGTGCTGCTGAGGCACTGGTTGTTCTCTGTAATCCCTCAAGATGGTTGTGGGTAAAAAAAACCAACAGATCAGCAGCTTCTGAAGTCAAACCAGCCTGTCTGCAGGCAACAGGTTGATGTTTGCAGTATGAACACGATGCCTGACATAATACTTTTACCAGTTTTTTTTTTAATTGTCATGTGACCTGTATGTTTGTTCTATGTGTTCTATTTATGTTTTTTCATCTATGATGTACTAACAAGAACGCTGGAAAAAATTCACTCACACTTAAAAATACACACCTAGCTCAGTGTTCTACTGTATCACACTAGATCACCAAATTCCCAGACATCATAAATTCGCTAAGCCTAATAATCTCAAGCACAGCTCTAAGTACACTGTTTTCTGCCTGAACATTGACTGATGTGTGTCCATTGCGAACACACAGATCATTCTGTTTGCAGCTGTTCTACTTTAATCCAGAATTATCTTTGCTAACAAGATTATCTTGATATTCCTTGTTTTCTCTGCAGCTGCAGAATCTTCTGAACACATACTACCCTATAGAGATTGACTGCACACGCTCGGTGGAGGAGAAGTTTCCACTTATGGTGGAATGGTAAGACAAGTCTACTTACTTTACATCTGACCTGTGATTCATCTAAATATCTGGCTGGACTGTTATGTTACTCCAACATACATTGAGTTTTAAATGTAAAAAAAAAAAACACGTCTTTCTGCGTGTGTGTGATCAGGTGGACTAAAGCTCATAAGATGTTGGTGGAGCAGAAGATCAGGAGAGCTGATTTGGCTCCTGTGGTCAGAGAGTCTGAAGTTATGTTGAGGTAATGGCATCATTCAGAGAGAAAACCTCACAAGCCTTGAAATATGTAATGGAGCACATGGATCAGTGTTCTGAAGCCAGACTTCAGTCAGATTGTTGGGAGTTGTGGCCTTCACACTCTAAACATCATCATAAAGAATGATTTTGCATGTAGCAAACTTCTGTTGTCATGTGGTCCAGCCTGTATTGAGAATATGTGAGCTTATTATTTGATGGGGTATAGTAGTAATTTTTATTTTCTTCAGGTCTTAAAAAGCTTTAAATTTGACTTTCTTCTTTGAAAAAAATGGACTCAAAAGAGTTAACTGTTCAGATTCTAAATGGCCTTTATAAAACTCACACAACACAACATCATTGCTGAAATATTGCCAAAACTATTACATGCTGAATAAAAAGAATAGAGCGAGTCATGTTTAAAAAAATAATAATTTTGATATGGTGTGTGTTTGTTAGAGACGGATACCAGCAGTTTTTTGCTGATCTTGATTTGATGCGTGTTCCTCTGCTGATCTTCTCTGCTGGGATTGGTGATGTATTGGAGGAGGTGATCAGACAAGCTGGAGTTTTCTATCCTAACGTCAAAGTTTTCTCCAATTACATGGACTTTGATGAGTTTGTAAGTCTCCACACATATACGAATTGTTGAAATGATCCACTGAATTATTTTTTATTAAAGCTGCTATCCATAACTTTTGTCATAAAATTGCAAGTTACTTGCAGAATTATTTTCTTAACATGGATAAGTTTAAATGATGATAACAACTTTTGTAAAAACAAACTACAAGAGCTCCACCATCTCTGGCACCCGAATGTGCGATATAGAAGCAAAATGATCTTCTTTCTGTCTATCTCTTAATCAATTACTAATCAATTTATTTTGGAGGCTAAAAATTATTTGAGATTAATCTCTGACGACCATTTTTAGTTACATTATAGCATATAATACATTTTAGCAGAGAAAATCTAAAATGTGCAGGGATGCCGATGTTTGGTTAAGAGACATTCTGATGTTTTGATCAGCCAGTATAAAATGGTGCTAATGCAGAGAAATATGGTGGATTACATTAGATTAGTTTTCAGTGAATTCAGCTTTGAAATGCGGCTTTGCACACTCAGTGCACTATTGAGAACAGTTAAGTATTGACACATTTAAGTTAGAATATCATGAAAAAGGTCAATATTTTTTGTCAAACCTGCAAAGGTTTTCTGAGCTTTTAAATGGTCTCTCAGTCTGAATCAGTAGGCTACACAATCATGGGGAAGACTGCTCACTTAACAGTTGTCCAGAAGACAGTCACTAGCTTCGTTTACATGGACACTTTTTGTTTCGATCGGATTGAAATCAATCAGATTTGATGAATCTGATCGCAGTGTATACATGAACGCTGAATAAATTAATTGGGTTGATCTGCATGTTTACATGACACGCTTAGAATCGGATTTGACCTTTTGACATGCTCATTACATGAATACACATTTCCCGCTGTACCATACTAGCAGCCACTCTTATTGCCAATGCTTTTTTTACGTTTATTTAAAGCACAATTAACATTTAAAACACTGTAAACAAGAGAGCAAATTTCCCTTTCTTATGTGTCACAGTTGTTAGCAATCGTGTATTTTCTACATAGTGCTTACTTCTAAATATATATATAGCATACACCCTTTATGAAACTGAGGCAAAAGCATCTTTCAAACAAAACGTTATTATATTTCATATTTATTTGTTATTTTATATTTCTTACATTTCATATTTAATTGCACAATCACAAAGTAAGAAAATATATATAGTTTATACATAACGAAGGCAAAACAAACCTTGCGAACAACGTGCAGTTATGTTTTATTCCTGTCAATCGATTGTGTAGGTAAGTTTACTTAATTTCTCTCTCAGTTCCCGGGAAACTTTCATGGTTTTCAAAAGAAGTGGATGGGCATGTTTTAAATCCAGCAGGGTCTGTCTCCCGGACAAATCATGGTGCCCGTGAAACTTACTAATCGTCTAATGTAATCATTATAAAAGTTTGCACATATTTAACAATCGAAAAATTTAACAATGCATGTAAAAGTTTTATAAATATTCTGTATGAAATATACATATCAATATCTATCCATCCATCCATCCATCCATCCATCCATCCATCCATCCATCTATAAAAGATGCAGCGTACCACTGTGTAATGTCACGCAACAAACTTTATGCATCTCCATGGTAACTGAAACGTGATTCATTGCAAAATAACAGTCGCATTAAAAAAAACTCACGCCGGGGGGGTCTAATGGTGCGTTCATACCGGACGCGACTTGCGCGAATAAAACGCGCTATTCGCGCGTAGTTGAACGCTTGAACATTTAAGTTTACTCGCGCTATTCGCGCGGTAAAATTTGCGTCATTCGCGCGTGCAAATCACTTCACAACAGACGCGAATTCGCGTCATGGGAGGGGCTTCTGCCGCCTGGCCGCCAGTCTGTTCGTTGCAAAATGACATGGATTTTGTTGAGAGAGTAGCTGCGCTTTATTTATTGTGGAAGGCTGAAAAACATCTTTTAAAGTTATTCGGCGTAGTTTCTGGGTCTATCAGATCCTTCAGAGGCGCACCCAGCTTGGTGAGTTTCACCGAGTCCTCCATCTTTGTTAAAAAATTCAGCTCTGCTCACTGATCACGTCACTACTAGAGCGAGCTCCTGATTGGTTACCGCGGCGCAAAATTTCGCCAAAGTAAAAAAAAATTTCAACTCGCGCGTTCCGCGCGGCAAGCGCTTGAACGCTCAATGCGCGCCGCTTCATTCGCGCTATTCGCGCGTTTCGCGCCGCCTCATTCGCGCGTTCCGCGCCGCAGGATGGCTATTCGCGTCTTTGCATTGACTTAACATGTAAATCACTCGCGCTTGCCGCTTCATTCGCGTCCGGTGTGAACGCACCTTAAGTGTTTACATGTCCTCTCGAACAGATTAGAAAAGGTTTAAAGCACCCCTTACAATCAGATTTAAATTTTGATCGTATCTGGTCAATTCAGTCCGATTTATGTGTTTACATGTGACTATTTTAATCTGATTGTGCTTCTAGTCCTATTACGATCGTATTATTAGGGTCAATGTAAACGCAGCTATTGACACCCTCCACAAGGAGGGTAAGCCACAAAAAGTCATTGCTAAAGGAGCTGGTTGTTCACAAAGTGCTGTATCCAAGCATATTCATAGAAAGTTGAGTGGAAGGAAAAAGTGTGGTATGAAAAGTTGCAGCAGCAAAAGGGATAACCGTAGCCTTGAGAGGATTGTCAGGCAAAATCCATTCAACAATTTGGGAGAGCTTCACAAGAAGTGGACTGAGGCCTACAAATGTCGCATTGCTTGTTGCATTGCTTATTGTTCTTATGTAATATTCTAATTTTCTGAGACGGAATTGTGGGTTTTCCTTATCTGTAAGCCATAATCACCACAATTTCAAGAAATAAAGGCTTGAAATATTTCACTATGTATAATGAATCTACAGTGGCAAGAAATAGTATGTGAACCTTTTGGAATTTCATTTTCTGAATAAATTTGTCATAGATGAAGATCAGATCACATTTTGAGTCAAAGGTATTGACAAACATGCGTTTGAAAATAACAAATTCTGAACTTTCATGTCTTTATTGAACACACTCATTCAACATTTAAAATGGCAGTGAAAAAAGTGAACCCTTAGAATTAATAACTGGTTGATGTGCTCTTTTGCAAACTTCAGGTGTGCAGCAATGTTCTTGTAAGCAGTGGCTTCCTTTGTGGTGTCCTGCCGTGGATACCCTGCTTGTTCAGTGTTTTATGTATTGTAGACTCATGAACAGAGAGTTAGCAGATTCCAATGATGCCTTCAAATCGTTGGTTGTCATTCGGGGTTGTTTCTTTACCTCATTGATGAGTCTTCGTTGTGTTCCTGGTGTCATTTTGACTGGGCACCCACTTCTTGGTAGAGTAGCAACAGTCCCAAAGTGTCTCCATTTGTAGATTGTTTGTAGACTGTAGACTGGTGAATTTCTAAAGTCTTTGAAATAACTATGTAACCCTTGCTAGCTTTATGTAAATTAACAATTCTGGATCGTAGATCCTCTGAAAGCTCTTTTTGGCAAGGCAGGGCTCACATAAGCGTTTTCTTGTGCAGCGCAAACTCCAAAAGTTTGAGGGTTTTTTAAAACAGTAGCTGTAGTCCACACCTCCAAACTTATTATCTTTATGAGACTCCAGGTGTGCTAAAACCTGACTCCAATTAGCTTTTTTGAGGTCATTAACTCAAGGGTTCACATACTTTTTCTACAAGCACTATCAGGTTTTTTTTGGTTGTTCTCAGTAAAGACATGAAAGATCAGAATTTTTTCGTGTTATTTTTAGACACTATGTTTGTCAGTATCCTTGTCTTAGATGAAGATCAGATCACATTTAATGACAATTTATTCAGAAAACAATGAAATTCCAAAAGGTTCACATACTTTCTCTTGCCACTGTATATAATATATGGGTTTCACTTTCTGAACTGAGTGACAAAAAATATTGACCTTTTTCATGATGTTTTAAGATGTACCTGTATCTTTTTTTTTACCAGACATTCTTTCGGTGTTTCCAAGTGTTGTTTTTGGAAAGGACTTGGTTTGAAGATTCTCATCCTTAACATGCTCAGGTTTTATTTTCAGGGAATTTAAATCATTGTCACAATATTTATTCAAGTTTTTATGTAGGTTATCAATACAGGATAGTGCTAACAACATTCTGTGTGTGAAAGTGTGGCAGTGTGACTCAGTGAATCATTGTGTTTGCAAAGACATTAAGTAATTTCAGGAAATAATAATTGAAATAATCTACTTTTATTGGTCTTTGCTTGGTCTACTTTGCTTTAATTTCTGTTTATTTCTATAAAGAAGCTTGTGTTACTGTTTGAAATAACTGAAATAATATGGCAAAGTGATCTGGAACTGTAATGTTGCCTGTGTAGTAGATTTGGAACTACCAGCATGAATGGAAAATGATGCAACACGTTAAAATGATAGAGAATTCAACAATTTTAATCACTGATCATCCATACAAACGAATTTTCCTTATGATCAATTCCAATAAATACAAAAACCACTAATGTTATCAATGTACAAACAGTTCAAGATTCTAGAACCATTACTTCTTGAAATTGATTGTATAAATCTCTAAGGCTGCATTCACACTGGCACAAAAAATCTGAGTTTTTACATCTGACACAGATCGGAATTTGTTGCACATTTCAAAACACTTTTGCTTTTTTTGTCTAATTAATTGCTGTTGGGTGTACTTTTGCCAACTTTTGAATTAGCAAAAGTCCATCCACAATTCAAGGGCCAAACATGGTGCTCATATGGGAATCTTTTGGGGCGGGAGTTTAATGTAAACACGGGCATCAGATGTGTCTAAGTGTCTACAGTAAGGATAAACAGGCAGGACAGAAAATCTGATATGGACTTAAAATTGGATCTGAGCATTAAGCCTTGCAGTGTAAACTTAGCCTAAACTGTGAAACAATGAACTTCATCCTCCTAGTCATGTAAGAAATGTTGGACCCTGCAGGGCATGTTGCGAGCGTTTAAAGGCAAGCTGATACACATCTATAACAAACGGGAAGGTGCGCTGCTTAATGCCGAACACTTCCAGGAGCTTTACAGTCGCAGTAACATCCTGCTACTCGGGGACTCGCTTGGGGATCTTAACATGGCCGACGGAGTGACAGACATGCAGAACATTCTGAAGGTCGGATACCTCAATGACAAGGTAAAAAAAACTACACAACATTTACAGAGACAAAGCACCGTCATTCTCAGTTAATATGTATGTTTGTTTTAGGTAGAGGAGAGAAGACAGACATATTTAAATGCTTATGACATCGTCCTGGAGAAAGATGAAACTATGGACGTGCCCAATGCCATCCTGCAGTACATTAGAGGTGACCTTTGAACTTAAACTGGATGACTTCACATCTTCCAGAGGCAAACAGATCAGATTTAATAAAATGTTTGAATATATTTTGTGTTTTATGTTTTACTGTCTTAGTGAATCTTCACCTTCACATTGTATGTGTGTCTGGACTGCCTGTATTTCTCCAGTTGTAATAAAACAATAAAGAATAATGGTGCTGTTCGAACTATTCTGACTAAGCATTGATCGGTTTACAGGTCAGCACTAAAGTTTACTTTTATACAATTTTGCCTCCTAACTCACAAATAAATTTATCTTTTAAATTTGGTGAAAATTATTCATGTTGTATATATGATGAATAATACATTTATGAATGACTAAAAAACAGTGACTTAATGTTTCTTTCATGTATTCATTAAAAAAATAGTTCACCTAATGTAATTTCTCTTATTTCCTCACCTATGCCTGGGTCAGGTAATGCAGGTGTGAACACTGCTCTCTCATGAACATGCATACTTCATTAAATCTGAACTTTTTGGAATATTTTTCTTAGACAAACTAATTACTTTGCTTTTGAAGATATTTATTCATTAGAGTTGTATGAATGACTTTTATAAAGGATGTATGTTTTTAGAGCATTTTGGCTTCCTTTACTTGCATTAAAAGAACAGAGAAAACTCATTATTGTAAATATCTGTGTTCTGATAACACACAGACAGATTCCTTTTTTTGTGAGGTTTGTTGTGGTAAAATTAGACAGATATTGCGTTGTGTATGTTGTTATATATTATAAATAACAAACTTTATAGTTTTTTAAACTCTACAATGAGTGTCTATTTGGTTTGGTATTTTAACTATAATACTAGATAGGTACATTTTATAAAGAAAATGTGAATGGTGCTTGGCCAGAATATTACAATGATGCTGGCATGATGGTCAATTTCAAAAGTTTAGTTCACAATAACAATTGTGACAGTTAATGTGCTTGTAAGACACATTCTTTGTTGTCTAATCACACCAAACCGAGAGACTTCCCAAACCATGATGTTTGTGTGTTGCTGCTGCCCTTTTATGTGTATTATGAACTGCAAACTACAACATTTTCCTTTCAAAATGTTGTTATTGTTAAATAAATTGGACACCATCAAGATAATCACAAACTCAGTTGGAAACTGTGTGAATGATAAAGCCTTCAACAACATTCATTTTTTTGGCTGGATATTATTTAATTAACTAAAAATTATGCTTACACTTGTTTACACATACCATCAAAACACCTGTGATCTCCGTCACTCACATTGCAACACTAAATGTAAAATATCACTTATAGTGCAGATGCTTATCACTAAAATGTTTCCTATTGCACATCCTAAAATCTCCTTCAGCAGCACCTCTACCTGAATTTGTCTACAAAATACATTTAATAAACAGTTAAACTTTTATCTGAACTACTGAATATTAAAACAATTACTAAATGTTGGCAGGATATTGAGCAGTACATAGACACTGCAGTATGAAAAGGCAGGAGGACTGACCTCCTCCAGTTGAACCTCCTGGTCATGGTTTATGTTCATGGCAGGAAACCCTTCAGGAACGCACTTCTGTAGCTGCAGCAGCTCCAGTTCAATTCAATTTTATTTATATAGCGCTTTTTACAATGTTACAATGCTTTAAAGCAGCTTCACATGAAAAACAAAGAATAATAATAAAACAGAACAAAACAGCAGCACTGCACTCCAAGGAACACCTGGCGCTGAAGAAACATTAAAACGCTGATCACACAGCCCGAGTGATTGACCTCTTCATCTGCCCTGTCCTGCTCTGTATTCTTTTCCACAGCAGCTGTATATGCTGCACAATGAATCTCACTGTCTGCACTTTAAAATCATAGTTCATAAAACTTAATGAGTGCTGGCCAAAAAATGCTGGCATATTGAGACCGTTTCCTTTGACAGTGACTACTTGACAGTGAACCCTTCTCTTGCTCTTAACAGACTCTTCTGTGATTGGTTATAATGTCCTGCCTGTAATGACTTTTACCATTACAGTAATCATGACTGTTTTTGACTATCGATTATTGTTTAAAATTTGTTTAAACAATATAATGCTAGTCATGTTTATCTTAATGTGTTTTTTAACAATTAATTGTGCAAATCTGTTACTTGTGCCTCTATTACTTAATTTACATTAAACGATTAATTAATAAGATGTAATAGCAATGATTTAATTTCTATATAAGATTTGGAGTGTGATGCCTCCGCTGATGTCGTGTCCATGGTGGGGCGGTACGGTGATCTCTCTCCTCTCAGACACACACATGCCCTGCAGTCCCTTCAGACCTGAGGGGCATGAGGGGCTTCTGAGTAATCATCTCTGCCGTTCACAATGCCAAATATATATGAAACAGTCTACTAATAACTTTACTAATAAAGTTATGAACAGATAAAACAGTAATATGGAATTATCAGTTAAAAAAATGTATGGTTACAAAACTTACTGATAATGCATAACTCTCTTATTAATAGGGTTTATATCATTGATGTCTATTTTAGTATGGCTGTATAGTGCATGTGCTTAACCACTGACGTTTTATTGTGCTTTATGAATAATTTTTATTTGATTTTTTTTAAATTTGTAAAAAACTTTTTACAACATTTTATTTTACATGTTAAATATATGATATATTATGAGGGAGTTGCCTGACAAACAGCGTGGCGTTATGATTTTCAGGCACATACACTTACTCTTAGTCGCAAAAAAATATTATAAAATACTGTGAAAACTTGTTTACTTAAATGATTAAATGATTGCTTTAAAGATCTGCAGTTGGCACATTTTCCGCCTAAAACTACTTTAGTCTTGCAAAATAACAGAAGAGGCTCTCAGGCCAGATAGTGTGCAGACTAAGCAGCTTTCGATACATAAGTGAATATGTGAGGTTTTCTGTTTAGCTTCCACTTCAAGCTTACACATGCAAGGTGTGAGAAGCATACAGATGTTGTTATTTATAGAAACAGCCTAACAAATTTCTATGAAGCTACTTGAGTAATTCTGTGTATTACCAGTAGACCTTTGTTATTTTAGCCCCTCTAGCAACAATGCTATTCTTAAAATACTAAGTGAACCGATTATCTTTGTTTTCACCAAATATGGCAAACACTTTTGTATCAAGAGTATATATATCTTGTCTATTCACCAGAATAAACAAGGACATCTCATACTGGTCTTTGTCTGTTTGACTTTCTCCCTGCATGCATCTGAAGCTGAATCAACCTGAGCGGTAATTCTTTATTAAAATTACTAGGGAAAACTTGGTGTGGCAGAAAAGCATCCAAAAAGTCTGTTTAAAAGGTCAATAAATCTTTAGATTTTTTTGTCTGTTACAGTGTTGTCTATCAATCAATAATGACGGTTAAATTTCTACTATGCATGTAATTACAAAATGAAATTGGAATTCTACTCTTATAATACTCATGATATTAGGGAAAGGCTGCTACCTGATTGATCCCTATCCCTACAGCCCACCCCTAACTCTAACCCCATTAGTAAAGCTGATCTAATCATTTACAATTTACATTTATTTTATCCGAAGTAACTTTCAATGCATTCAAGTTGAACATTTTTTTTAAGTATGTGTATTCCCTGGGAATGGAACCTACAACCACAGCGCTGCTAACACTACCAATTTAACTAAAAGAAAAATTGGTCTGCAGATATTACCAACTGACCTGTATACTAAATCCTACCTGTCAAAAAATAGCCTGTGACTTTAGTCATAAAACAGCTATTTTTTCTAATTTATTTTTAATAGCAAACATGTTGAAGATTAGCATACAGGCCATCAATTGGGTGATAACCCGTTTTCTCACACAAGCTGTTTATGCATATGTTACAGCCGGCTCTTAGGCTGCAACAAAGAGAAGTCCAGACGCATCAGTACTAACCCTACCATCAGTACAAAACATTTATTTTAACACAACAAAAATAACACAAATGTAACGTAAAACAAAGAAACGTGTCAGGGGTCGGGCGGGAGGCTCAACACCACGCAGCTAGTCAAACTCCATGCCGGACAATCACCGAAAACCCGACGCCCCACACCAACACACCAGGCACAATTATGTCTGCGTCCAACAAGTGTCAGGTGCACAAGCCACACCCCCTTCAATCGGCACCTAAAACACACACACCCACAACGCACGCACAGCCTAAGCTGAGACGTCACAGCATACTTTAGCTGTTTTTGCATACTTTTCAGCATACTTTAGATTTGACTCATTTTTTGCATCTGCTGCATATTAAGGTGTAGCTGTTTACCTGATCCATTCTCTCCATAGGCCAGGTAAGGTGGCACAGTCACACTCCTCCACTCACCCACACATGTGCTCTGGAGGGCTTTATCCATGCCAGCGAGCACACAACCCATGCCAATAAATGTGTTGTAAGTGCTGTTACGAGAATAACTGTAAGGATGCAAAAAAGGTTACAGTTAGTAAAATGTAATTATAATGTCTCCAAAAGTACAAATTTGAAAACCAAAAGTTGTATGACAGTTGTATGCTCAGTTACATCAATCTTAAATAAATAGTTCACCCAAAAATAAAAATTCTCTCATATTTTATATGATTCTATAATTCTAAGTTTTCTTTCACAAATGTATCATTTGTGAGTTGTGTGCATTACTTTTCTGAAAAATGGGAGGTGCCAAGATGGCGTATGTGTAGTCGCACTTCTGTTGTCTTTATCAAACTTCGTGCAAAGCTTGATCTCATTTGACCTCCCTTGATTGCTGATTCTAATGTATATGTATTCTGAATAATTTTGTGACGTTTTTGAGACGGAACGGTGAATCTTTGCCACTTTGTTGCCTGCTGGAACGTATGTTATGGTCTCCTGAGCACGCTGATTAAACTCGCATGTGATTGGAACATACGCAAGAAAACCTCAAAGAATGGCGGGTAGTGTGAAACGCGTGCACAACTATGCTAAATCTGCTCCCGAAGGCGATCCAAGCATGGATTGTACGGCACTTTCAGACACCCTGATTAACAGCCCTCTTACGAAAGTGCGGCGGCAAACTTCCGAGCCTTCAAATGCGGCTGTCCTGGAGGCGATCGAGAGGCTAGGAAAAAAGCAAGATATCTTCATGGAGAAGTTACTGGAAATTGAAAGGTCGGTTGCATCTAAATTGACCCTGATATCTGAACTTGCTATCAAAGTTGATTCAGTTACTGACAAAACGGAGAGGGCTGTAGTTAAAACCGACAAGTTGAGTGTTCAAGTAGCATCTGTAATTGCCGAAAATAAACAGCTGTTGGGAAAAGTTGACAACCTGGATGCATACAAAAGACGGTGGAATTTGAAAATCTCCGGCGTTCCGGAGGAGGCAGGAGAAAATGTGAAAATGGTCGCTATGGATATTTTCTCGAATTTCGCCAGGATTAAGGGATGCTCTTCAGACGTCCATTGATGTTGCACACAGAATTGGTCAGAGTGATGCAGATGCGTTTCCACGGCGGATTATTGTGCAGTTTTTGTCGCGTACCCATCGGGATCGCATTTGGTTGGACTCAAAAAACTCTGAAGTCCTCAGGCAGAAAGGCATCAAAATCACAGAAGACCTGACACAACGAACGAGAGAGGCATGGAATAAACTGTGGCCGCCAGTAAGTCAAGCCAGGAGAGATGGAAAACGAGCTGGGTTCAAGGGCTCGTTTGCTATTATTGATGGAAAGAAGATTACAGCGGATAATATGTGAACTATGTTAACGTTTGCCCTTAATCCTGTACAGCTTTCCTGTAGCTCAGTGGTTAGAGCATGGCGTTAACAACGCCAAGGTCATGGGTTCGATCCCAGGGATTGCATATACTCAGAATCAATGTATAGTATAATGCAATGTAAGTCGCTTTGGATAAAAGCGTCTGCCAAATGCCTAAATGTAAATGTAATCCCGTTTGAGGATTGAACATTGACTTTGATTGTACTCTACAGGCACTGTAAACTTCTGGCAAAGAAGATTTTTGTTTTGTTTTCTCATGGCTCTTATATCGGGATACAATATTTTCTTAACCATTTGATGCTTGAAAAAAAAGATAGGTTTTGCACTTTAAACCCTTTTTGCTTAGTTAATTCTTTTGCCTTAGGGCAGCTTGTTTTTGTTCTTATTCAATGTACTTGAATTTTTCTTGTTTTTCTCTTAATGTTCGGGGGATTCGTGACCTTACTAAACGAAAAGCCTTATTTTTATTTTTTAGATCTAAAAGAAGAGATGTTTATTTTTTACAGGAAACTCATTCTAGTGTTAATGATGAGTCTTTTTGGTCAGCACAGTGGGGAGGTAAAGCTTTATTTTCACATGGGTCTACTCATTCTGGGGGAGTTACAATTTTATTTAACTATAATTTTAATGGTAAAATTCTTGAGTCACACTTTTTCTCTAGAGGGCAGATGGATAATAGCTATAGTTCAGTCTGGAGAGGCTGTGTTTATTTTGTGTAATATATATGGCTTTAACAACTCAAAGTTAAACCAAATTCTTTTTCAAACTTTATCTAATAAATTGGCTTTTTTAAAATTAAAATTTCTATTAAATTTTAAAAATTAAATTTTTTATTGTGGGGGGAGATTTCAATGAGGTCCCTGATCTGCATTTAGATAGATTCCCCCCTGAGACTCAATGTCAATAATATTAATTTAGTTATAAGTGATTTTTGTACTAGACTTGATTTGTTAGATGTATACAGACACATCAATGGAAATAATGTCTCTTCGTTTACATGGTTTAAAGCAGACTTGTCACAAAAATCTAGAATAGACCTCTGGCTTATATCTGACTGGCTAATTCCCTTTATTAGTTCTTGTACCATTTCACCTGCTCCTTTAACGGATCATAATAGTTTTCAGAGACATCCAGGATACTGGAAACTGAATACTTCTTTTTTTACAAAACTCTCTTTATTGTTTAGGTATAAAAAATGTAATTGAAACATTTAAAGATAATACAGGCTCTACTATTGCAAACTGGGAACTTTTTAAGTATGAGTGTCGGAGAGTGTGAGTGTCGGTATGAGTGTCGGAGAAATGTTTAGGGTGGTTAATACAGATAATCTTTTATCTCTCAGTTAAATTCCTCCTCGAGCTGTCTAGACTCTATGCCAACAGTGTTCTTTAAAAAGGTTTCGCATGGTCTGATTGATTATGTCTTTGACATAGTAAATACCTCACTGCAGATGGGCATTTTTCCAAATGCTTTTAAAAATGCTGTTGTGAAACCACTTTTAAAGAAACCTAGCCTAGATA